>CM034147.1:249545176-249658594 GCA_019776745.2 Taxus chinensis | reverse complement strand
GTTAGGCTACCAATGAGAGAATTCTCGGGAGGAAGGGAGTGATGAGAATTTCTGATTTGTTCTTTCTACATTTAGAGCTCTTTAAAGATAGGGTCAATATTTCCTCTTTTCCTCTTAGACATGGTGTATCTATGATCAATGAGGTTGCAGACTTTAGATAAACTCGAATCATAAATTCGGCAAGCTCTCCTTTGTTGAATTTGAGCTTATCTCACCCTTTCCAAAACCTTTGCACATTGTTCTTCAGAATTAAGCACACTTGTAGCTACAAAGTAATGTGAGAAGTTTACTCTGTTATTTCAAATAGCTTCCCTCAAGTATGATGCAATATCTTCTTGGATATGTAAAAGGCCTTCAGGTCTTTGGACTAGAGGATTACTAGGAATAACCATTAGAGGAAGCCATAAGCATCTCAAATTTAATGTTTTTTTTGCTTTTGGAATATATTATTTTTTATATTTTGTGGAATATATTGTGGTGTAGTGACATCTAAATCTACCCCATAGTGGGCACAAAAAAAAGTTGGCAAAATATTTTTTCTCTAGGATGTATTAGTTGATTTTCACCAGTGCTCTGGGTCAGGAAGCTCCATTATTCTGTGTAAAAAAAATGAAATATTTGTGGTTGGATAGGAGGTCGAGGATATAATAGGTAAAATCCATTGTACCTATGGAAAAAGCTTACAGTTTTGTGCTAGGGAGTAATTTTTAAGGAAGGTGAAGTATATGAGTAGGAAATTAAAAAGAGGATGATTAATATTACAAGTAGGATTACTCAAACTGTTACAACTATTAATAAAAAATATCAACACATACAATTTAGAATAACAACATATTTACTAACTATATCTAGACAAGATGAAACCGTAAATGTAAAATTTTAGTTATTCACTCATCCATAAAATATTAAGCACACTTCTTAATTGACATTTCCACAAAGATGTGACATGAGAAAGAGATATGAACATTTAGGAAGGAAAATAGAAGAAAAATGTTGTCTTTTTCTTATTCTTGGTAGTTTTCTACTCTTGAACTCACAAAATTGGTAGCACTTTGGAATGAGGAAGTCGTTACAATATGTAGATTTCAAAAAGAATATTCACCTACTCCCCACATGTCTTTTCACTTTTCTTTACAACTTGTGACTCTTGGAATTCTTAGGAAATAAATTAAGTCCCATTTTTATTACTTGAGGGAAACTTATTACAATTTTCAGCCATAGTCATATTAATGAATAAGATGAAAATGATAAGTACAACCACCAATGAAAAATTAGAACGTGAAGGGAGAGAGGAAGGGGGAGATAATAGAGAAATAAGATAGCTACTCAATATAAAGAACACTCCTCTATCGATGGAGACCTGTTTACAGATGGAATCTTGTAAAATTATTCAGTAGAGATCTGAATGCCTTTGAATTTATTATTATATTATACTACCGAAACTTCAACTTTCTCAACTTCTTTCGAAGTAGAGAGAGGAGATGTTTGTGTCTTGATAGCATAGGGACATCCAAACTCAATAAATTTTTTACTCTTCTTTTTGAACCACTCTTTAGATCTCAAAATCATTGTCTCAGTCCTTTTGTTCATACCCCTCATTCTTGGATGCTACAAGAAACATTCAAGAGAGGTTAAGATTTCACATTATGATACTATGGGTCAAAAAACTTTGTTTGATCATACTCAATGTACTCATAGAACCAATGAGAGAAAAAATTCCTAATTTACTATACTTTCATCCTCATGTGATCCCTTTCCCTAAATTAAAGATCATCATAACAATTCATCCAATATTCCTTAATTTTTGGCACATGGTGCAAGTCAAGGATATGAAAAATATCAGGAGTGCTCCAGATATGAATGTTGGCCCTGAAAAGTAGGAATAAATATTTAACTTAGAGAAAGAGGCTTCTAAATTTTATGCATAAATGAGGGACTCAAAAGAGAAATATCCCAAATACATAGGGAAAGACACACCTTTCTTCATCCTACTCTTCATTTTTTCTATTGACATGGACAAGTTGTCTACAAGGCTAAGACATAAGAATCTTATCACTGAGGTATCTTGGAAGTTTTCACGGAGTGAAGTCAAATCTAGACACCCTGATGTATGAGAAAATCAAGAATTGTGTGAAGAAGGGTTCATATCTTTGAATTAGTGCAATGACATGCGAGGACAATCTCAACTCTTGATCAACTTCGAGAAATCTCAAAACATACATGGTGAATGCATCATTCACCTATGAAAAGTGGTGATTACTCTTTTTCAGTGTCATCTATGTATATATCTCATAGGAGGGGGCATTTTGGGAGATGTTCAGTGTGATATTTAAACCCTTGAAATATCTCATATTGGAAAGATCATATACTAAGTATGATGTCATCAAAATCTTTCTAATGAATGAAAGCTATAACAATGAAAAATGGAGGTTTTCACTAATGATTTAGCCTTAGGAAATCATTTGATTTCCTTTAATGGTGGTGAGAATGAATAATTACATCCATTCATGGGACTCTTTGGGGTTTTACTCTCCCATCACTTTTCTCGAAAGAATGATAGCATTTGAGTATCCTTCATAAAACTCATGCCTAGACCAAGACTTAGGCACATGGGAGGCCTTCCTTACAAACTTTAGCCATGACCCTAATGCAAGGTCCTAAAGGTATGAATCTGCATTTGACCATTCACTTGATGCAAACTCCTTTGGGATGATCACCTTATTTGTCTGAGTTTCAATATGCATACTTTGTGATATTCCCTTGGCTGTGAACACTGCCGAGATTGAACCTTCATCCTCTCATATGATCCAAGTGTATAGTTCATGATTTTTAGCACAATTCATCACTAATTATGTTCTCTGGATGGATAGCAGGTGACCACCTATTGTAAACAAGCAACTTATGTATATCTTATCTTCCACATGTTCCCTGGGTCTAAAAAGCATTTAATATTTCAAACCCTCCAAGTCCATGTGAGTGACATTATTGTCACCCACTTCCAGATACTCAAATGAAAGAGTTGAAATGGGGTCAAAACAAGAAAATTTGAACTTCATTGTAGAAAAAATAAACTAGTTGACAAAGAATGAGTAAGACAACAAATTTCTACACCTAAAACAAACACTTCCTATTTTTAGTAAGTAAGAGTTAGGGGCTTATCTGCTTTTTTTTACTTTTTTGCCTTTTTTCAGTATCCCAAAACTCCTAACATACTATATAAACTTTCATTGATGTCTTTCTAATGATTTGTCACATTTACTATTTTTAGAAAGTGCCTTTTTACTTTTTTGATTTTTTGACCACATTCACCTAGTTTGTCTTCACCATTAATCTCTAAGTGTACTGCCTTCAGAAGGTTTTATTTTCTCATAATTTTTCTATTCATAGTAAGTATAAATACTAGATACTTAATTTTTTAGAAATTCAACTTTCCCTTGTCATTTTTCCATGAAAGAAACTTCACTAGCGTAGGCTTGTTCTCGGGATCTCATGCTCAAAATTTTGTCTCAAACCACCTGCTACAATGATGGGAAATAAAAAGGTGTGAATTAGGGCACAGATCAAGGCTTTTATGATGTAAATAGTCTAGAGAATGATAAGTTTGTAATTAATGACTTCTTGAAGGAACTTGGATTGTAGAACAACCTAGAAATTTTCATTCGAATCATATCATCAGTTTAAGAGATACAAATATTTCATCATTTTGGTGCTCATGGCTGCCCCGGATCGAATTACAAGTTTATCTGATGAATTTTCAGGTTTATCTAATCTTTTAAGTCTCTTCAATAGCTTCCTAGGTTGACTTGTTGAAATAATGGAGTTAAATGGTATGCAAAGCTCTTTAAATGGTTAAAACAATGTTATTTTAAATTACTGAATTTATGGTTTAAAACTTGAATTTGAAAACAAGGGGGTGGGAATGTTTTATTGTCCCAACTTTCCTAGATGTCTCTAAGATATTTGTGATAGTTAGGGAAATAAAATGTGTCGCCTTCCCTAGGCTTGACAAGTGGAATGAGGTGAGTAGAGAGTTGGGATGAGGAGAAAGAAAGGTTAGAGAACTCTCATGATGAAATTTGAGGTCATATGAAGAACCTGATAACTGGGTAGAGGTGGGGTGTATTTTACTATCCCAACTACCCTAAACAGTTGGGATAGTTGGGGAAGAAAAATGCACCTAAGGGTTAGGAGGAAAAGACTTAGCCAATTTTTCACTCTAGATCACTTAACACTTTTTGGGAAGGAACATGGTCACATTAGGGTCTAAGGGATGAAACTTGGTGTGGGGAATTTTTTTTTCCTTACTATCCCAATGTCTCAAATAGTTGGGACACTAAAATGTGCTTGCCATCCAACTACAAATTTGACTAACTCCTGAAACCATGAAACCAAATTTCCTGGAGTTGTAGGAAAACATTTTTAGAAAAAAATTATATTAATTCGAATTCTACAAACATTTTAAGAGAAATGGGAAGTTTTTCAATTCTTGATTCTGAATCCTTCTTCATAAAATGCTAATTTTTCATTTGGGACCGCACGGTGAGCCTGCTAAGATTGGTTTTCATAGAGAATCACTTAGGTCTTGTGAAAGATGTGAAAAATTCATCATTAATAGAATTCTCTAAGATTTTTACTCTTGACTCATCTTGGAGCTCAAGGAATCCTCCTTTGAAGTTCTGGTATCTTTTTCCACTATAAGCTCCTTAAGCCTCCAAAACCTATTTTCATTGTTCTTGCTCTAAAACCTTTCAATATTTCCCAAACCTCCCTAAACATATTCCAATGCCTTTCAAACTCTTCCATGACATCTTCAAATGACATTTGGATTCTTGATCAACCCCATTAAATGCACACCTAACCCGAATAGGCTAGGGAATAACCTTTCTAGGCTTAGTAGAAATTTTATCTTTTAACAATTGTTATCTATTGTTACCCCTTGGTAAAAATAGGCAGCTTGGGGAAATGAAGGGCTTAAGCACTAGGCACAGCTTCATAGAACAATCTAGAGGGAGACAAGAAAAATTTCATGTCTTGGAAGCATTGCATCTGACTTTGGGAGGTTAGAGGTCATTCAAGGAAATATTTCCTCTTCTAGGTCTTCATGAGTTTCAATTTTTATTTAGATTGGAGAAATGAGCACCGGGGCCCACTTGTAGGAAAAATGGAAAAATATGGTGTTGAACTCCAATATGCTCTCTGACATTGATACGTAGTCTCCTTAACACCGAAAAATGTAAAATTGGAAACAAATGTTTAGGCAGTTGAAAATATTCTCTTATGACCACAAATGAGCCGACTGAGCTGGGGGCCGAGTTGTTGATCATAGCGGGTGAGTAAGTTTCATGTAAATCATCGGGTGAGTTGTAGGTAGCTCGTTGGCTCAATGTTATAAGTATCGAGATCTTTGAAACTTGCAACAAGCTCTTGAGTTACAAAATCATAGCAGGTGAACTACTTTTTAGGTGGCTGAGATAATTTTGGGGTAGCAAAGTTCATGTATGCAATGAGTTGACTCACTACGGATACATAGAAGGGGAGTGCAGAGTCGAGCTGGCTATAGCTCATATGATGACAAAGAATTGGCTAAGAACTAGATCAGAGCTTGCAAAAGGAGGAAAATAGTTTAAGCCTATTGAGCTCTTGAATTAAAGGTCTAAGCTCCCTAGCTACATGGTAGAGCTGAGCTGTTACAAAGAGATATGAGATAGCTTCATTTTGTAGAAATATCACAATGGTAGGAGTTGCATTTATGGTGCATCAAGATATTAGGAAGGTTCCAAGAGAACTGTCGGATGGGCAAGTATGCGGAGACCATCTCAGCATAGGATCGAGCTATGGTGTTGGAATGGAAGAACTCGCCAATAAAAATGGAAATTCAGCTCAAACCAGAAAGTGAGGATAGCCGATGCAAAGGGAGAAAATAATTCAGAAGAAATGATTTAACCTTGTATTCAACTTGGTAGTTTAGGCTCAATGGGAATCAAGGAAAGTATGGTGAAATTAGATCCTCATGGTACATCTTATAGTGTGGGGAGGTGAGCCTTGAGCAATGCAAGGAAGTCAAGGTCAATCCAAATAGTGCGGGTGGGCTATCGAAGTAGAGATTCAACCAAACACTTTATGAAATACTGAAAAGGCTTGATCTTGGCCTAGCGAGCCAAAGATGGAGTTCTAGGGTGAGATATTATGCCTGATGTGGAGAATTAGATATCAGAGGGATCAGAGGAACTCAGGCCATGAGTTACTTGAGCACCTGAAATGTCTGTAAAACATTGGGTGTGGGGGTCAGAGATTATGTGCACCAGATGTAAGTTTTTGGATCACCATGTGGGCTTGAGCCAAGCATGAGACACATTATGGATCTGATGAGTGAGTTGTGAATTCATTTTAGGTGTGAGTTAAACGTTGAGAACCATATAGCCCTGTAAAAGGAAATGGGAATGGGCTGAGGAGGAGTTAGTTCCCTGCACGAGGAGAGGGCCCGCATTACATTGCATAGGTGGAGGAGGTGGGGTTTCCAAAGTAAGCTCAAAAATCAATTCTGATGGAGGAAAATGCATGTGTCTTGCATGGTGATAATCAAGGTAAGCTGGTGGGAAGATAGGTGTTGAGATGGTGATTGATTAGTACAAGGATTTTGGGGGTCAATATAATGCACGGGGATAACGAGTCATGAAAAATATGGTGATGAGATGGATGAAGGACCTTAAAAAGGTGTAAGGAAGGGCAGTTGTTAGGGAATGAAGGATAGGGATCGATGCAAAAATGATGATCCCGATGCATGTAAAAGTGTCCAACTTAGTGAGAAAGCTACTGAGTTGTCCATTAGTACCAATTTTAAAAAATTTCAACCCCTCAAATATTTAATGTGACAGAAGCGGTATGGCCCACCATATTTTTAAATATGCCCAAATCATTAAATCAAGCCTGGAAAACATTATAGGAGGGGGGAAAATAAAAAAGATTGATTCCAGCTACTCATTTTAATGCATAGTCCTGTAAATAAGAATACAAGATTGGGAAAGCAAAAAATCATCTCACACTTAAAAGGCCATAAATTTTGCATTTCTCAATAAAATCACATAAAAATGAACTCTTTGGAATCATGGATCTACATTATATGAACAAAAATCAAGAAATTAAACGAATGATGGAGTATTGATGATGAAAATTGTAGAAAAAATCCCAATTTAAAATAGATACTTCCAAGTTGTTGAGGGAGTATTAAATAAAAATGGGCATCCATTTTTTTTTTGATGTAAGTTATGGGAAAATATGGAATGGCTTTTGCAGGCTTCCCATCATCATTTACACATGTTTATGATACCTTATAAGTGGTTGGAAGATAAAATATAGGATTTGGAACTTCTCTCTCCTGTTCCTCATTTTCAATAAATTGAAGTGCCATTTCATTTGAAAGGGGGATTTCTCTTATAGCAAAAATCTACCATTTTTATTTTGGAACACCAATGTGTTACAAGCCTTCATATTGGAATTCTTACATGATGATCCATGCCTTTCTCTTACTTTGTTAATGGACCATGTGAACTCATAAAGCAATAAATTAAAGTTTGTGGATATTTTCCTTCCCTTGCTTGGAATTGTTGCATTCTTTTTCCTTTATATTTTAGCTACAAAAGTTTTCGGTGTATTTGTATGCTTCTTCCAGTGTCTATTACTACCATGCTTATGTGAAAATTGTGGTGTAAATGTTTTTTTTGAACTATGGTGATTAATTCCACCCTCTTTGCTCTACATTTTTTTATTTTCACATATTGGAGAGATTTCCCACACCCTTCTCTTGGTGCATCACCTATTTTAGTGTAGATTTATTTCATTTTCATGTTATTTCTCTCTTCTTGGTCCCTTAGAAAATGTACGTTAGAAGTAGTTTATAGATTTACCTTCATTAGATTTAGTTGTTGCATTAGTTTACGAAGAGGAACCAACCTTATATAGAGAGTTTCTTCAATGGCAATGTCCCACACCTTGAAGAAATTCCATCTTACAAAATCATATTGTTTGCCTTAACACACTCACATGCTAAGAAATCAAAGGGTGCTATGATTTTTTGAAAATAGTTCTGGCATGCCCGGTGGGACAACAAGGAAGTCTTCATTTATTTGCAGCAAGATTGGTGTGCTCTTATTGTAAATTTGATGCTTACGAGGCTTTGTAGTAGCACATCTGACAAATCCAAGGGGTATAATTCAATGGTTTTAGTAGCCTAACATTGTCAAATTTATGAGAAGGATTCAAACAAGGTCTAGAGAAAGAGAAGAAGGTATTTACGAATATTTGCAACTATCTCAAGGAAAAGGAACAAGAGGAAGAAAAGTTCATATATTACCATCTCCACCAAACAAAACCTTATCAACACCTCCACATAGTAGGCATTTTATTTATTCAACTAGAGTACTTAGATCAATTATAATGACCCATAAATAACCACCACCACCACAAAATCCTTTTGTCAATTTTATGGGAAGCATCTCACTCGCTCTCAATGTATAAAACCCAATCCGAGTTGCAGCCTTGAAGAACATCCCATATTTAACTAGGGAAAACAACACAACTCTGCTTGATCACATTCAATACATTACAAATGTTTGTGCTACACATGAGGTCAATGAGATGGATGTGGTAATTAAATTATTACCCTCTTCTTTCAAAGGAAAAGCTTTGCAATGGTTCAAGAGCCTAGGATCAGGATCAATTGTGCACAACTCTTTACGGCTAGTTTGGGAAAAAATTAGACAAATTATCTCTATTGAAGAAACTAACTACAATCAAAAGGGCACCAAATGAGAAAATGGTTGGTTTAAACTTCATAATTCAAATGACATAGGATAGGATTCCAATTCACGTGAGACTAACATATAAAGGTTCTTTTCTCTATTTCTAAAAAGATTTATATTCTGAAATAGCCACGGTGATACAATCTATGGGAGGTACAACTTTTCTCGCAACTTATAACGTCATTATTTGAGTTGAAATTTTTTTTAATTAAAGATGTTAAACTTGCAATCTAGGACACTTATGCCTCTTTATCTAGAAATGGGGAATACAAGTTCTAGTCAAGTACCTAAGTTAGCTCCCATTCCTGCCCCAAAAAATCAAAATTCTAATGAAGCTTCTACTTCTTTTCCTAGCACCTCAAATAAGCTCCAAGAGGTCATGAAACAATTACAAAACTTAGGAAATGAGTCGGTAACAATTAAGAGGTAGAAATCTCAAATTTTCATAGCATATCAACCTTAATCCCAACCCAATAGACCTCCATATCATCCAAATATGCCACCTACCTAAGCTGTAATTAGAATCAAGGAAAACCTCCTACTAATATGCAAATTCATCCTTATAATAATCATACTTCCTCTACATCCAAGGCCTTGGTTCCAACTCAAAACAACATGGAACAAGAATATGAAAATTTTTTCCCATGTAATCAACCTCATAATCAGGAAACATGTTTCAATGGTGCTATGAATCAAGAATTGATGGTGAAAACGATTGGTGTGCCTGAAGAGACAAATGAGAAGAAAGTCAAAAAATGTAATCCACTAAAGAAACACCTCCAAGTGAAACTATGTTTGTGAATTGGCAAGCTGAGGATTTATGTGGCATAAATCAAACTCCTTCTCAAGGTGTGGTATCCAACACAAGGTCTAATAATAGGAATATAGAATAAGTAAAGTCATATAACCTAATTGCTTATCAAATTGTTGTCACTCTGCAAGGTGTTAGAAATTAAAGTGTAGCTCCAAATGTGTAGAATCATCCCAAATAACTTTCTAGACCACCTCATGTACTAGTTGTAGTAGCCCATGTGCGAGAGAAAGTCATGCAAAGAAAAGGGAAGTAGAAGGATATCTCATCTCCTTTCAATATCATAGAAAAAATGAATAAAACTAATGTAAACATCCCAATATTGGAGTCATTAGCTATCCCAGGCCAAAGATATCTATTACAAGAAGTCATGGAAAATTTTCCCGCATCAAATGAACCACCCAAAGATGAAGAGAAGGTGCTCACTAATGTAGCTCCATAAGAAGACAATCAAGGAGGCCAATAAGGAAAGAATATGAATCCTCCTCTATTCTATATATCTCTAATTATTAAAGGTGATCTCGTACACAATTACATGATTAATTTAGGAGAAAGTAGTTCTGTGATGCCCAAATAAAAAGGAGATTAGTTAGGCCTTAAGTATGAGCCTATGACAAAAGGAGTAGTGTAGCTTGATGGGATAATAGTGGGGATAGTTGGAGTAGTCAAAGGATTGAGGCTCACATTGCATGCATGCCCCAATGTCACAGTATTGCAAGATGTATTAGTTATTGAATTTCCACCACTCTTTACATTATGTTTATCAAGAGACTTCACAGCTAAAATTTGAGGCTACTCATCTGTTGATTAGTCATGTATGTTTTTTAGAACAAGGTATAGAGCTAAGGCCACAATATGGTCTGAAACTATTGCAAAATTTCATATTGAGCCTCATGTACCAAGCCTAATCAATTAAAATTTCTCAAGTTTTGATCAAGAATATGACCCAAACACCCCAGAGACAAATACCAAAGTTGGAGGCATTTTAGACTTGATTCTTGATTACTGGGAAAATAAAAGACATGCTTTTGATCCATATAAGGAGATGGAAGAGTCTTACTTGGGAATCTATTTCTTGCATGAAGAAAATCCACCTCTCCCTAACATCACCAAACTAGATAATAAAGATTATAATGATGTTTGGTAGCTATTATTTGATGGCTCGGGGAGTAGACAAGGTGTTGGAGGAGGAGAAATGCTTGTATCACCCCAAGGTATAAAATAATACTCATCTTTCCAATTTCTATTAAGTTGTTGAAACAACATAACTGAGTATGAAGCATTAATTCATGGAATGCATTGGGTAAGAAAGAAGGGTATTAAAAAATTTCAAGTCTTTAGAGATAGTAAGTTGGTTGTAAACCAAGTTAGAGGACTCAACACTACCAAAAAGGATCTTCTAAAGAAATATAAAAGCTGGGTATGGGATCTTGCGTTGAAGATTTTGAAGATTTTAACATCAATTCCATCCCAAGAAAGAAGAATGAGGTTACACACCATCTTGCAAAAATTAGGGTAGCGTTCGACATTTTTCACATTATCAAGAAAGATAGAAATCAACCTCACATAAAAGTGGTCATAAGGCCAGCTATTCCAGATGACAACACAAGTTGGCAAGTGTTTGAAAGTGATCAAAAACTCATTAATTTCTTGTAGGAAGAAGTTGAGTTCTCTGCAAGGAACCAAGACAAAATGGAACAATAGTATGGAGATCAAGTGGTTTAGCTGAGAATTAAAAAACTCCCTAAAGTTTCGGTTACCCTTGAATAAATAGTCAACCCTAATGACCAATTCTGAAAAGAGAAACAAAATATTAAAGTCAAGGGTGAAGAATCAAAATCAATTTCACTAGGTGAAGGTAATGTGCTACAAATTGGCAAGGTGAGTACTCAGTAAGAAAAGTCTGATTTTATCTAACTTTGTCAAGAATTTTTGGATTTCTTTGCCTAGAATTATAAAGATTTTAGAGGCTTTAATCCAAAATTTCCACAAAATACTATTGAATTGGATCCAAAATCCAAGCCCATCAGGCATAAACAAAGATTGGTGAATCCTCACATTGAACCTCTCATGATAGAATAATTGAAAAAACTCATCAAGGAAAATATAATTTTTTCAATCAAACACTCAAGTTGGGTAGAAAATCTAGTGTGAGTGTGGAAGAGAAATGGAGAAATCAAATTGTGTGTGGATTTTAGGGGCTTGAATAAAGATTTACTCAAAGACCACTATCCACTCCCATCCATGGAGCAAATATTATAAGAATTAGCTAGCTCAGAGAGATTATCATTGTTGGATGGCTACTCACGTTATAATTAGATCATGGTAAAAGAGAGTGGGGTGAGTGCACCAAGTTGGGGGGCCAAAAGGGGGTCTTAAGTGGACACATTTTTCTGAAAAAAAAAACTTCAACTTGAACGTTTATTTTGAAATAGTTCCACTCAAAATTGGAAGATTTTGTAGAAATGTGAACTGTAGAATTTTGAGTCTAGTTTCTAAGATACTAAATTTTATTGAAAATAGATAAGTTTAAGTGGGTCAAACAACTAAAATACCAATAGATAATCTTTTTTTTGTTAAAAAACATAATAGAATGACTTTTGTGCACCCCACCATTTTTTAGCACCATTTAGTATTTTTGAAAACCCTTTGGTAGAAAGATAGCTAGAAGCATCTAGTTTGGGCCCCATTTTTTAAAAGATTTTTTAGCGAATATTTTTTTATTTATGATTTTTCTAGTACAAAATTTTTATGTTTTGAAAAATAATGGAGCTTCGACCATGTCGCCCCCCCCTCCCCCCTAACTACCTCAAATAATATCAAAAATTAGAATTTTTTTTTGAATATGTATAGAATTATGCCTAGTTTGGGCTAGTATAATTTTTTTTAATTTCGATCACCCAAAAAAGAGATACACAATGAAAGATAGACATATTTACACTTCAAAAAATAGCTATAAAAAGGCATAGTTAGAAAATAAATAATATGGAAACCTTATATTAGTCAAAAAATTTAGAAAATTATATTTTTAGAAAGAAGAGACTCTGCTCTACATCGTGGTATAATTTTTTTAAAATGGATTGATTGTTTTATTTTGATTTATCATAGAGTAAGTGTCCTTTTTACATTTTCTTGTAAAAACCCATTGTTTGCTATGTTTGTGCAGGTCCATGCCTCAGGCTTGGGGATCCAAACGGGATCCCAAGCCTTGAGGCATGGCTTGGGAAAAGAGAAAACAAAAAATACGTACGTGTTACATAATGTGTAAGTGTTTTTCTTTGTTTTATATATTGTGTCCCCCAACGTCCCTTTCATCTCTTTCATGGGAATTCTGCAAACATTCTGTTTTGTCTGCAATATTCTCTATATTCTTGCATAATTTTTTAGTATTTTATTTTGTCCCCTACCCCACTAGTTGATTTTTTCTAATCATGGGTGATAAACGTCAAGCTAAGGTCAAGAGGAAAGTCAAGAATAAGACACTTGAGCAATTGGAAGAGAAGAGATTAAAGAAATTGAAGAGAATGCAAAAACTTCAAGCAGGGAAAGGTACATCCGCTATATCAAATGTAGCTAATGTATTAGAAAATTGGGATGAAATACATACTAAAAAAGTAGAGAATAATGATTTTGCAATGAATAATGATAATGGATTGAATGATAATGCTGGTATGGATGAAGAAATTGATATGAATCTAATTGTTGAACCCTTGAGAATCCAAATGTTAACCCCGAAATTTATATGAAAACAATAAATGAAGAAAGTAACCTTGTAAACGAATATTCACCTCTAAGAACACCTCCTTCCATTTCATGAAGAAAACCAATTCACTTAATTGAAATTGATGAAAACATTATAAAACCAATGCCTAACAAAATGTATGAAAGAAATGTGAGAAGAAAAGCTAGTGGCATTTGGGATAACTACTTTGAGAATTTAAATGACACACAAAGATGTCAATTATTTGTTTCATTGATGAAATTAATTAAGATGAGACCTATATTAAAGACCCTGGGGTTAAGAACATCTAATGTTGTTGATCAAAATGCGTCAATTATTGAAAACATACATAAAGCATACCAAACTGTAGGTGGCAAAAGATGCACCAAAGATAGTAATGCTACACGACGTGCACTAACTAATTGTATAGTAAGTGATAAAATAGTAATAAATACTTGATTAGAAAAACAAGCAGTGCTTTGAAGCTAAATAGAAAAAAACTAATGAAAGCAATAGAGAGACATAAACGTATTGAGTTAGTTAATAACACTGACTATTGGGCTTTCTCTAGTACACTTCCATGAAAATAAAAGAATACATTTGATATTCTAAAATAATTAATTATAAAATTTTGGAATGAGAACACAAGGGTGTCACCGAATAGACGAGATACAGTAAAAATAAGAATAGGTTCTCGTAATCATGAATTGTGTGCAAAACATTTCTTAGATATGACTCAAATAGAATTGTTCTCTAAGTTTAAAAATGAAAATCCACAAATTAACATTAGCTAAAGATTCTTTGAAATGAGAAAACCCTTTTATGAGAAAATCAATCACTCATGTACCACTTGTTGTTGCAGGCATCATGTTGAATTTTTAATGCATTATGATGTATTTTGTCAAATACATAGTGTTTTACATATTGAAATCATGTTGCAAGAGTTTGGAATAAATGTCCCACAAAAATCTTCAAGGGAATTTATTCCAACAATATTTTGTGAAAAATCAACAAGATAATTTTTTTTATAACAAAGCATGTTTGGATGGAACGTGCAATGTATGTGGTGGCTTGCCAAATCTGAAAAGTTATATCCACGAACATAGGAAAATATATAAAAGGAAAAGAAATGGCTGATTTCACTAAATATAAATCAGTGGCATATCAATTAAAAGATGAAAAAGAATCTTTTGGAATATGGATGGAGCTGTCTTCAAGCCGAATGGAAGTACTTTCCATTCATATTGTCCGCCTGGCACGATGAATGTCGTTTTGTACATGTCTTCATCCTTCAGGAAAATCTGCCAAAAACCACTTTTTAGATCAAATTTACTATAAACTTTTGATCCTTTGATTCTGCTGAGAATATCATCTTTGGCAGGTATGGGATGTTGAACTGCAGCAATGAACTTATTGAGTGGTTTATAGTCAACCACCAATCTCTTCTTATTCCTTATCTGTTCACTCCTTTTATTGACATAAAAGGCTGTGCATGACCATGGGGAACTTGATTCTTGTATGAATCCTGCTTGCAGTAACTTCTGAATCTCTGCATTGCATTCTTTTCTCTCTGCTGGAGGCATTCCTCTGTGATGTGCTTTGAATTTGGGCACAACTTCATTTCCTTCAGCATCTTTGATAAGCTGCAGATCTAAAGAACAATAGTGCTTTTTTCTGTTAACAAACTCATGAGGATTCTCACTACATACATTCTGCTTAATCTTTGATACAATTTCCTCAATGCTTACAGAACAGTTTGATATGGATTTATGAATCCATGTATTGTTAACAGTTTTTACTCTCTGAGGTAAAGGGACTATAGACTGGAAAGAATATCTTCTGGGTATTTTAACAGGAGGTTCAAACAAAAGTATATGATCCTGTGAAATACTAAAAGTATGACATTTCTGCAAGAAATCAACTCCCAGTAGACAGTCATAGTTTTCCATGTTATGTTGATAGAATTCAATAACCATGGAAATCCCTTCAATATTAATTGAGACTTTTGCCATATAATTGCAGACAACTTCCCTTTTGTCAAATCTAATTTTAGTATGGGTATTAACCCAACAATCAGAGGGAATTGCATATTGTCTGATCAAACTAATTTCTGCACCTGTATCAATCATTGCATCAAGCACATATGGTTTGATATGGGGTATGCATATAGTTATGGCAATGAAAGGGTTCTGTGTACAACTTAATGTACATACCTCTGAGTGATCTTTCTGAGAAGCTATGTGCTGGTATGTATCTTCAAGATTATCTTCAGAATCCTTTTTCTCCTTATCTTCATCTGCTAGCAGTCTGGTGTATTCCTCTGTAGCATTTGCAATCACCTTCTCTAGCAGTTCAAGCCTGGATCTTCTCCAGGATCTGTAAACTTCAACTGAAGCTGGATCTGGCCTTGTTTCCTTTGAAGAAGACTGTCCTTGCTCAAATGTGGAATATACAGGAGGACTAATTCTTCCACGACCTCTCCATGGTCCTGACCTTCCTCTGGTAGGAAGTTGACATTTTCGGATCCTTTGCTGAAATGGCGGTCTGACAGGAAAAGCTTCAAAAGGCTCATCAGACTGTTCTTCTGCTTGTCTTTGCAGGTTACTCTGTTCTAACTCTTGCTGTCTGATATAGCGATCTTGTATATCTCTGAGTTTCTTACTCAGAGCCATCTTTCTTGCTGTGTCCCATGGGGGACAACTGTCATATTCAGATTGAAAGCATTCCATTTGCTTTCTGAGTAGTTCTGCACTAGGTGGTATCATAGGGTGAACAAAATTTGAAACCATGTTAATAGCAAAGTTAGCAAAAGAAGGAATAGTGCTATACCCACTATCATCTGTGCTATTATCTTCTGAAACTTGCTGGATTATATTACAAGGTTCACCATCTAATGATATATAAGAAATATCTGATGAAAGACTTTCAGAATCAGATATTAAGGCATATTCTTCATCATCTATACCTTGGGCTGATAAAGCATTTATTTTTGCTTTACCTTTTGCAGAATCTCTTTGAGGACACTTATTGGCATAATGATCCTCTTTACAAATATAGCATGTAGGCTTGAATTTTCTTTGCTTACCTAGATGCTTGTACCTTCTGAACTTGAACTTCTTCCTGGGTTGCCTCTCTTTAAATCTGTCTTTGAATCTGGACTTTTTAAATTTCTTTTTCTTTTTCTTATACCTGACATCCTCCCCCTTTGAAAAAGTACAGTCTCTGCAACTAGACTTACGTCGGGAAGATGCAATCTCCAGATCAGGGCACCCGAATGGTTCAAGGGCGTACTGCTCACAAAACACAGTACTCAGAGCTTTTTGATGTTTGAGCGCCTGCTTGCGCTCCCATTTATCCTTGCACAGTTTGGCATTGGTTTGATCAATAATTTGATTGATATGGCCAAAACTGAGTTCTGATGTGCGAAGTCCATGCATTGCTTTCTTGTACTGAGTAGCAAAATAAGGTGGAAAAGATTCAATGTAACGAAGACGCATAGTCTCGTCATTAATATTTCCAGAACTATAGTATAGTTTCTACATGAAACACTGGTACTCTTTGACTCGTGTCATGTCACACAGTCGAGCACAGAGAAACATCGCAGTATTCATCATTTTATCGTCATCAATGTTGCCAATGAATTCCTTGATGACTGCTGCTGTGAGGTCTGTAAAGCCTGCTTGCAAAATCATTTCTTTGTTGGGAATTAGATCCCACCATTCTTTTAACACACCAATTAAACCGTTGGCAATAGTAGCAGCAATATTCCTAGGAGATCTACCATATGTTTCTTGCTGGGTGTTACCCCAACCAATCATAGCATGTATGAGTTCTTTGATCTCAGGAACAGATTTACATTCAACCCTATAGAAATTAGGCTGAAGTGTTTGAATTTTTGTGGGTGGCTGAAAACCAGGAGCTGAAGACTCACCCATCTGCTCATCAAATACTGGAGGCTCAAAGTCTGGATTTTCTATATGTGATTCTTCTGTCCCTTGTATCCTAAGCATATTTATTTGCTTATCTTTGAAGAATAATGGCTTGTATTCTTCAAGCACCTCTTTATAGGATTTTTTGACAGAAGGACTAGCTAACTCAGTAACATCAGACCATGATGCTGCTTTGGTCCAATCTCCTTCTTTACGAGGAGTTAGCTTTGTATTAATTTCTTGTATTCTTGGAAGAATACGTGGAAGCTCATGAGATAAACATTTTTGAATCTCATCTATCCTAGAATGAGTTTTCTCGTTCTCATCCTGCAACTGTGAGATACCTGCTTCAATTATCTCATTCGTATGAGAAGCCTGAGTATTGATAGAACTTTTTAGACTAGTAGTATGGTCTACTAGTGGCTGGACTAAATCAGTTATTTTTTGGGATATTACATCCGGCAGATCAGTAGAAATAATTCTATGGTTGTGCTGAGCTAATGCTTCTGCACGTCTAACTGATTTATCTAAACTGTCAACTCTATCATTCAACAATCTGAGTGCTGCTGCAGAATCTCCTTTCTTTCTTAACTCGATTGCTTTTAGAGTATTCTCAAAAGAAGCTAATTTTTCTGAATTTGCTACAACCTCTTCATGGATGGCTTTGACAGCTTTATTCGTCCAATTTAACATCTTAGAGCTCTCTGAAGGCTCTAATTCCTTATTAACAATTCTCTGGTACCAGAAGACTGCCTTCTGGGTTTGGTCAGGAGAGATCAACTCATGTTGATCTGTGATAGGAAAAGAAGTACTGGAACTGACAGAAGCCATGTTAATGGTAGGACCATTTGCAGGGGCATACTTCTGACTTACAAGCTTCTCGCAGTCTGAACACCAAAGAAAATCAGTGGATGGATCATGAACAAGAGACTTATGACTGCAGAGAAATATTTTTTCATCTTTCTGTTCCTCAGTTTTCTGTGCATTAGAATTTTCACCAACAGTGAAATATGAAGATGTAGATGCAACAGAATTACTTCTTGACAAATGTCTTTTAGACTGACCAGAGTTATTTCTGAAACTTAAAGTCACATTGTCTTTATTTTCAGTGACTGAAGTGGCATTCTCAAGCCTTGGCTTGGAAGACTGAACAAATTTTTTAGCTAAGGTCCATTCTTTTGGAACCTTGATCTCAGACCAGGATATTAGCTCTGGCTCGATTTTCTGACTCTCAAGATTTACGTGTGTCACCACGCTGCTGCCCTTGGACACTCCATGTTTGACGGCTGGGTACATTGTGTTGACCAACCTATAGATGATTTTATAGTGTATGGCAAGTGGACAAGCTCCTGATCTCATGTTTAGACCAGTGGTGGCTAGGTGTAATTTTAACACATCTTGGAGGAGATCATCCTTTGTTAAGGATACTGGGTAGTTAGGATAGACTTCAAAAGATATGGGTCCATTATGGAGACCTGTTTGGATGGCTACTAGAAGACTATCTTTGAAGTTGTCGAATCTTAAGTCCATAAGACAACATAAGATTGAGGCATTTAAACCTCTTCTAAACAATGGGGTTATACCTATTTGCATGCATCCTACATGAGCAAATTTATAAGTAGACTGACGGTGTGAGCTTGTTACAAAATAATTACTTGTATCAGAATATATGGTCAAATTCAGAGAGGAAATTTTTTATGAGTTTGCAAGGCACACACATAGAGCTCGATGGTTGGATGAAAAATTCAAGTTAAGCAAGGACACATTCCCACTTGGTACTATTGTTTTAGTAGTTGACTTCATAGAGAATTACACGTTGCAGCCACAAATGGAGGTTCAGTCTCAATATTATAACTCAGTGAAAGTTTCTATTTTCGTGCATATAACATTCATGCACTCTTTTGAAAGCACTGAGCAAGATCAAAAAATATTAAGAGAGTATCATTTCTAAATCAGTGATGATTGGAAACATTCTACAGAATATTTACAAGGGTGTTTCCAGGTATTTTATGCGAACTTGAATGAGAGGAACATTAGATTCGATCAACGTTACATTTGGTCGGACAACTGCACATCACAATTCAAGAATGCACAGATATTTTATTGGCTGAGAAGGATGTACAAAGAAACAAATATACAACATATATGGAGTTTTACTAAGGCAGGGCATGGAAAAGGAGAGCATGATGGTGTAGGAGCATGTGTGAAAAGAACACTTTCAAGAGAAGAGTTAAAATTCAAGGATGGTGCTAAATTTTACAGATGCAAAAAGCATTGTTGATGGGTGTGTCAAGAATATGGGCCATGAATCTCAAGAGAGATCAACGTTTCATAGATATTTTTCGTTGATAGAGCAACAACATGTAAAATTTTTTGAAGATTATATGAAAGTTGCAGGATCAAGTGATATGCACTCATTCTGTAGTTCAGATGCAAATGTTTGGACTATTTCTACTAGGTGCATGACATGTTTTTATATAGCATGCATTGATTTTACATGGAATGAATGTGAGTCACAGCAGTGGGTGGATAAGTGGACTTGTAGACCTTTTATTCCACTTGACACACATCAATTTCCATGAGCATTACAACTTACAGGGTCTTGAGATCAAATGACAACACCACCTGACTTTGACCAAGTCTCTGATTTAGTGCAACAAGGTACATACATATATGCACATGCCATGTTATAGATTTATACATTATTAAATGGTCAACTCTTAATGTATTTATAAATTGACTGAATAGTTTTATTTTGTGATACATAGGGGCACGTTTTTGTAGTTATTGCGATGTAATTTAACAAAGAGGGAACAAACTACTTCTTATCTCGTTGTGTAGAGGGGGAAAAATTAAATTTCATAGTCATTGATGATGAAGACCTTGAGTATCCCACTGCATCAATGCTAGTCACTGGAACTTGGATTTGATGATATCCTATCAAAAAATCAAACATTTGGTTTTTTGAAGACTATGAAGTAGATCAGAAGATACTTCACTATTCACATTTGGTCCTTGCAACAAATATTAAATTGATCAAATATCAAGGTTGGCCATCAAACAAAAAACTCAGGAAGGTTCGTGAATTAGATCATGAAGAAATTCTTGCTACTGTCAAGAATAGAGTTGATCCTTATAGTTCATCGGATTGAATTTTCAAAGGTATGTTCTTCATGAATTTAATTTCAATATTTTCTGAAATGATTTTGTTTAAATTTTTTATGATTTGAAATTCTATTATATTGCTTAGTAACATGTTTATGTAGGTTAGTGGTGTCAAACATCTTCCACCTTCACGTGGTTGGCACTGTTAGTAGAGAATTTATTATTCTTGAAGCCAAGTGAAGCTAAGAAAAATTAAATATTAGAAAGGAACAAAAAACAAAAATTCTCATTTCACCACCTTGTTGGTTCGAAAATCTGTCGCTTGGGCAGATTTATGGATAGACAAGTCAACAGTGTGTGAGGCATAGCCCCTCTTTGAGTCAGCAAAGTGAAACTGGTTTATTGCTATTCTACCAGAAGGAATCTGTGCAAGTCTCACAATATTCTACCTTCGGGGGTTTGGGATTTCATCCCAGTAGTGTGTTTCCAACTGCTGAAAGAAAGGAATGAAAAAGAGGATGAAGAAAGATTAGGTCCAGAGGAAGAAAAGAAATGAATTCCAAAGCAGAAAGGTCAGAGGGTTTATGTTTTGGGATTGGTAGTAAAAAGATCCAAACCTACTTACATAAACGAACAAAGCAATACTGATGAATAAATGACAATAAAATAGAAGCAGATCTAACAGAATAAACACACAGATCTGACGTAAGAAAAATCTGATGCATATAACACATGTATTCAACACAAAATCTAAATATTGTATTAATATTTCTTTCTATTACAAAAAGCTCAAAGCCTTTTCTCCTCACTTCTATTTTTCATCTGAAAGGTATCCACCACCCAAATACAACAAGTATTTGAGTATTTATAGAAGAAGGAGAAGAAGGAAGGCAAAAAAGGAACCAACCACCTATTTACATAAAATATACAAAATATCTACAAAAATATCTCAAAGTCATGTTGAATTTTGACAACTTGATGGATGACATCATCCCATGGTGCAACATGGATGATGTCATCATTTGTGCCAACATACTTTAGACATTCTACAAAAAGAAAGCCGAAGGAGAGAGAGAAGAAGAGAAAGAATTCATTCATCATCGTCATCCTGAGGCCGAAAGGGGGTATCCTACTTCTGTTGCTGCTCAGGTGACGAGATGTGGAATTGGGCACGGTATTCCATGAACTTGATGATCATGGGCTTCTAGTTGATCCTAGGAAGGATCCTTGTGTCATTCGTTGATCGCCTCGCAAGTCTCCCGCTCGTCTATGAGCTTCTCTAGGAGTTTGGAATATTCATCCTCTGCTTCTATTAGGAACCCGATGAAGTCCCGATAGGCCAGCAGGTTATTGATGGATTATGCGTCAAAAGTGACCTCTGGCCCCATCCCTTGTGAAATGATCTCCTTGAAGATCTGGATGGTTTCATAAACTTTCCTTAAGGTGAAATAATGGGTAAGTAACCATGGAGACATGTTGAGAACGATTTGTTCCATTTGGTGCATTGCGTCCAGGGATTCTTCCTTCACCTTATCGATCTTTTCAAGGATGAATTCCAATTGATCCATCCGAGTAATCCAGAGTGGAAAGGATTTTATTGAGGGCCCTGGGATGACCGAAGACTGCCGAACTTGACCAGATCTTCGACTGGACAGTCGAACATTATTTAAAAGGTCTCACGTTGCAACCTAGCATGGTCCAGCTCTTCTGATATGGGTCCTGCTAATGCCTGGAGTTCTTTTTTTGCCTTGTTGATGTTCAAGTACAAATCGGTGAACTTGGCGATCACTTTTTCACTTGTCCTTGAGGATTTGGCTCCGCCAGGTGGAAACTACCATGCCCTACTTGCCGATCTTTGCATATTCATTAATTTTATCCTGGCTCAGAGGCTTAGGAGTCTCGGCGGGTAGTTGTGGGAGGTGCACTGCCCATCTTCTGTAAGGCTTTGAGCAGATGTTTATTTTGCTCTTTAAGTAGCCTTTTCTCTTCTTTTACTTTTTGAAGCTTCTTGCAGAGGGCATCAACTGTAGATAGGGCCTCTCCCTGTAGGCTTTTAGAAGACGTACCCATTGTGACCTGAGTCACTATGTAATCTGTCGAGAGACAGATCCTTTTTATCCTTCAAAGGATTGGGGTATGCGATCTCCATTACCCTCTCTCCCAAAGCACTCTGAGAGAAGCATGTGAGGGGCTTCTGCTTCTTTTCCCCTTTTGACGGGATTACGGAGATGGACAGAAGTCCATCGAAGCGATGGGAAATTTCCTTTTCTGCTGACTTAGGTGCTGGGAGATCCAGGCTGGACTTATGGGGAGAAGGACCAGAAACAGAGAAGGGGGCAGCTGCAGTAGTTGAAGGGAAAAACAGTGGAGACACTTAGAGGCGGCATCGAGAGGGAGGCCGAGGAAGTGCTCACGGGAGGAAGAGATATTGCAGGAGAAGAAAGATATAGGAAGGGAAGGGAACTCAGAAATGAGGGAAGAAATGGAGGGGGACAGGTCCACGAGAGAAGAGAAGATAGATGAAGAAGCAGGAGGAACAGTAGAAGAAGGGGGAGAGGACACGACCAAAGGAATGGTCGCTTGGGTCACTCGAGGAGGGGAAGGATGAGAGGGAGAAGGGACAGAAGGGACCTCAATCCTTGCAGCAGTGGTGACATCCTGAGTGGATGGGCCTATTGGAACATCTTCTGCTGTTTCCTTCTCTGGAGAGGCCAGAGTTACAACTTGTTCAGGTGCAGTGGAAGGAGGACTTTTAGGAGCTTCCTCTTAGGTGGAGATGGATTCACCCTCTTTGCCTTTTCCTTTGCCTTTTGGCTGTTGTTTAGCCCAAGGAGGTGCATTTCCCAACGGAGAGGTTGTGAAATCAACCCCGAGGTAGATGAGCCCATTCATTCGGCACCAATGCCCTGTTCTACGTAGAGTTTCCTTGACTCTTTCCTCAATTGTCTGAGGGGCTTTAGTTCTATCAATTACCACAAAAGGCCAATCATCCCCACCTGTGTCAAGATACACTTGATCCACTTCCTCCTTAGTAGTTTGGTAGACTTTGGGGATGATGGCCACCCCGTACTGGATGATTTCTACCAAGGCCAAACGAGAATGGTCCTTCCTCCTGATCTCCACCTCATGATATATATCGATGTAGATATCTTCGATCTGAGGGATATGGATCGGGTTGAGCTTGGCCCTAGGCAAACAATTTCTCGGGTCAAAGGTGGGCCTTGCTGGGAAGTCATGTTTCAGATTCAACAGCTCCAGTTCTGCAAACATATCTTTTTCCTTGTGGTGAGTGAGACACGTATACCTACCCACTGTGAGGGGGAAAGGAGTTCCACCCTTCTTTCTCTTTAGGCACTTTTCATGGTAAGTAACAAGCTGCCTTGACAGCTCCAACAGGATCAATTTGGGCCCGGCATATCTTGGCAGTCTAGTCAGTTCCCCCAAGAAATTAACTGCCCTCAGATAGGTGAATGTGGGGAACTGAGTGAACAGGGCCCCCCATTTCTTAGTAGCTGCTACTATGCTCTTGGTCGTGCAACGGTGAGTCATATTTGACCTCAACAAGCAGATGATGAAGTAGAAGAATGCATCGTTGATCTTTGTGAACTGGGGGATGCTATTTTCCAGCTTCAGCTCTGGATAGTATTCATAAATTTTAACTTGGGGCCAAACCCCACACCGCATCAGAGCTGGATAGTCCCTTTCTGAAGCTGCAACATAGACCACATAAGAGTTCATATAGAACCTCCCCATTCTGTTAAGTTGTTGTAGTTGCTCTAATATTGTGCTGCTTATGATTTTTGCCCATTCAAAGCGTTGATCGGGCACATTTTTGTTCATTGTTTCAAGGTACCGTAACATCCACTTGTGAAAATAATGGGCGTCAGGAAGCCTGAAGACTCTGCTCAAGAACGTAATTGTGTCGCTGAGTTCCTCTGAAAAGTCACTGCGATGAATGACTTGTGGCCACCGAGTCACTACTTTTTTGTTCTTGAGATAAACTTCATTCATCAGCTACATGAACTAATCTTCATTGTCATCCCAGGCCTTGATGCAATCTTGTTGGCTGACGGCCACAAAGTGCCGATGATGAGGAATGCCGAGCATTATCTCAAAGTGACAGGAAGTGAGGTTAATTATGACCTCACCCTTCTCACCATGGACACATCTTGTGTCTTTGTTGTAGCATTGGGCTACCACTATCATAAATTCATTGTTTACGGCACTGACTGGGATCCCACCAGCAAGGTGCAGGGCACTACCTATCAGCTTGTCCATCCATGGACTTCTCGTGACCCTTTGGGTTCTGGCCCAGAATTCCTCCATATCAATATGACCCAGCTCTGAGTCTCTGATGTCTAGGTCACACTCTACTTGGGACTCAGGCATTCTGACCCTCTGATACTTATACTTCATTTCTTCTTCTGTGAGCTTGGCCTTGCCTTTAGATTTGATAGGTTTCTTGCTTGATGTTGACATATGTTCTTCTGAACTTAGTTGTTGATCTGCAACAATAATAAGTGAAACCCAACGCAAGAAAGCCATGTCAGCTGTCTGATTTTCCATTGAAATGTTGACAGAAGAAATAGTTAGCAATTTAAAGGCCTCAGGGCATAGGGTGCATGAGTGCTACAGGCTACAGGGCTAAATAGTAAGGCGCACAAGGAAGGGATGCTGTAAGGGGTAAATCAGCGCCAAAGGTACAGGTCGTATGGATACTGCATCTTGCATTTTGTTGTTGTAAGAACAAGTGTGCCTGTGCCATATGTATGTATTTTATAACGGGTGCATGGAAATAGCATGTTACACGGGTATAGGATGTGCCAAAGGGCGCAGGTTTTGCACATGATACATCATATGTTTTTGCACCAAAGGGAACCTGGTGCGGCGCATGAAGGGTCTACATGACATGATGTCATTGCAGTGAGGGACGCGCTTGCACCGTTTATAGCTTTGTTCTTAGCGCATATAAAGTTAGTGTTACATTGACGCAGTGTGCACCAATGGGCGCAGGATTTTGTAATGTTGCACTCAAGTTTGGTGTTACAAGAGGGTGCATGGGAAGTGTTTGTAACAAGTGAGGGAAGTGCGCCATGAGGGCGCAGCTTCTCATTATGAAGCAGTCAGGAAAAATGCGCGCCATTGGTGCAAATGTTTTTCATGTTGCAGGGTGCACCAATGCACCAAAGGAGAACAAAAATACAGTTTCATTTTTGAGGTTTGATTCTCTCTCTGAGGGGTTTCATTATTTTAAACTTCTTCTTGAGGGTGCTTTTGGGGGATAAAGAGGATTAAAACATAGAGTTTTAAGCAGTCATTTCAGGGCAGAGTTTTCCCCTACCAGTGGATCTAGAAAGAGTGGAGAAGATCATGGGGGAGAATGGAAAAGACAGCAAGGAAGGTGGGGAGTCTATGTTTCGACAAAGTTTTAACTAAACCCAATCCAAACCAGCAAGCAAACAAAGAAACAGAGAATAAAACACACAAAAGAGATAAGAACCTCTTACCCGGAGTAAATAGTGGAGAAGTGTGCAAACGGGTCCACAAAAAGATTCGAGAGTGACAGGGCAAGAACGCTGACAGGCTAAGAGAAAATAATAAAAATAATCACATGATTTTCTCTGGTGATAATGACAGCACAGACGCGCCTATTTATAGGCGAGGAAGCAATAAATGCACCACCAACTTTTTAAGTGGCGCACCAAAAGAGCTATCAACACAAGAAATCATGCGCCATTTGGCGCACCAAAATGCTTGCCAACACGATAATATGTGTGCCTATGGTGCACCGAAAAGTGGTGTCGACAGAGGAATATGTGTGCCCTTAGCGCACCAAAAAGTGGCACAACAAAAGTTCTGTTGACAGGAAGGCGTATGTGCCTTGGCGCACGCAAGGAAGACTCAACATAGAGAGGCGCACCAAAACGCCTGTTGACACAAGAAAGCATGCGCCAAAGGCTTTAAAGGGGGCACATGAACATTTGATGTTGCATTTTCATTAAATGCGCCTGACCAAAAAAAAACAAAAAAGGCCAAGTTCGAAAAACTAGATTTCCCGAGACGGGATTTTGCAACGTTCCGAATGCAAGAAATCCCTGACGAGGGATTAGAACAAAATTTCGGTATGGTTATCTGTAAAATTTCCCTTGCCAATTTTACGGGATAACACACCTATATTGTAAAAATATCTTATTAAAATTCTCATTTCACCACCTATATTATTTAGGTGATTGGCAATAGACAACCTTACACTGAATCAGTCTAAATGGAGACAGAGAAAACTGCAAGAGGCTTTCATAGAGGGCCCCAACACGGAGGTCTTGGATTTGATGCGACATCTCTAAGTTCCACAAAGTCCAAGAAATCACCCGTCGAAGATATGGTGTGTTTGGGCCTTAAGGCTCTTAAGCAACTACGCCCGAATGAGGTAGCCCAAAAGCACGGGTAGCATAGGGAACAAAAATGAAGCCTCCACTAGTGTTCACTAGGCCACCCCAATGTGTTGGCATAGTTGGTTCAGTCCCACGAACTTCTGTTTGCAAACTACAGCCTCTAGTAGCCCTATACTGACTCAAACTACACTATTTCTTGCATTTGCAAACAATAGCACATCAAGAGAACCAGATTGAGATAGAGAAAACCATGAGATTATTTCATAAAGGGCCCCAATGTGGAGGTATTGGATTTTACAAGATGTTTCTAGGTGCCACGGAGTCCAAGAAATCAAATGCCAAAGATATGACATGATTGGACCTCAGGGCTCTTAAGGGACTACGCACAGACGGGGTAGCTTGAAAGCACGAGGAGCATAGGAAACTAAAATGAAGCCTCCCCTAGCATTCACCTAGCCACCCTTACGTGTTGGTATATTTGGCTTGGTCCCATGAGCTTTTGTTTGCAAACTATGTCGTCTGACAGCCCTACACTGACTCAGACTGCACTATTTCACATATTTGCAAACAATAGCACATCGATAGAACCAGATGGAGACAGTGAAAAACACGAGATGATTTCATAGAGGGACCTGAATTAGAGCTCTTGGATATGATGAGATGTCTTTAGGTGCCACGGAGTCTAAGAAATCACCCGTCGAAGATATGAAATGGTTGGGCCTTAGGGCTCTTAAGCGACTACGCCTTAATGGGGTAACCTGAAAGCACGGGGAGAGTAGGGACCCAAAATGAAGCATCCAAAATGTTCACCAGGCCACCGTAATGTGTTTTTATAGTTGGTGTAGTCCCACAAACTTCTGTTTGCAAACTATAGCCTCTGGCATCCCTATACTGACTCAAACTGCACTATTTCTCACGTTTGCAAACAATAGCACATCAAGAGAACCGAATGGAGATGGAGAAAACCACGAGAGGATTTTTTAGAGGGCCCCAATGTGGAGGTCTTGGATCTAATGAGACATCTCTAGGTACCATAGATTCCAAGAAATCACATGTCAAAGATATGGCATGATTGGGCCTCAGGGCTCTTAAGGGACTACGCCCAGACGGGGTAGCCTGAATGCACAGGGAACATAGGGAACCAAAACAAAACCTCCACTAGCATTCACCCAGCCACCCCGACATGGTAGTGTATTTATCTTGGTCCCACGATCTTCTGTTTACAAACTACAATGTCTGGTAGCCCTACACTGACTTAGACAACACTATTTCATGCGTTTGCAAATAATAGCACATCAAGAGAACCAGATAGAGACGGTGAAAAACATGAGATGATTTCATAGAGGGACCTAACATGGAGCTCTTGGATATGACAAGATGTCTCTAGGTGCCATGGAGTATGAGAAATCACCCGTCAAAGATATGATGTGTTTGGGTCTCAGGGATCTTAAGAGACTATGCCAAAACAAGGTAGCCCGAAAGCACGAGGAGCGTAGGGAACCAAAAAAAACCTCCAGTAGCATTCACCAAGTCATTTAGATGTGTTGGCATAGTTGCATCGATCCCACACCCTACTGTTTACAAAATACAACATCTAGCAGCCTTACACTGACTTAGACTACACTATTTTGTGTGTTTCCAAACAATAGAATAGCAAGAGAACCGGATGGAGACGAAGAAAACCACGAGAGGATTTTGTAGAGGGCCCCAACATGGAGATCTAGGATATGTCGAGACATCTCTAGGTTCCATGGAGTATGAGAAATCACCCATCAAAGATATGATGTGTTTGGGTCTTAGGGATCTTAAGCCACTATGCCCGGACGGGGTAGCCTAAAAGCACGGGGAGTGTAGGGAACCAAAATGAAGCCTCCACTAGCATTCACTTGACCACCCCGATGTGTTGGCATAGTTGGTTCGGTCCCATGAGCTTCCATTTGCAATATATAGCATCTGACATCCCTACACCGACTCAAACTGCACTATTTGCAAACAATAGCACAACAAGAGAGCCAGATGGAGACAGAGAAAACCGCGAGATCCTTTTGTAGAGGGCTTCAATGTGGAGCTCTTGGATCTAACGAGACATCTCTACTTGCCATGGAGTCTAAGAAATCACATGTCGAAGATAGCTATTGATTGGGCCTTAGGGCTCTTAAGCGACTATGCTCGAACGAGGTAGCCCAAAAGCCTAGGGAGGCTAGGGAACCAAAGAAAAGCCTCCACTAACATTCACAACACCACCTCAATGTGCTGGTGTAGTTGGTTTGGTCACACGAGCTTCTGTTTGCAAACTACATCTACTGTTTGGAAACTATAGTAGCTGGGATTAATAAAAAATAATCAACTTGGCATGTTGTCCTTAAGATTATCCATGAATCTACTGACAACATCACATAGATCTTCCATTCCAGTTAAGTTGTGATCCTTCCATGCTTCTCATTTTACCTTTTCTTCCTCTCGTATCTTCTCTTTAAGTTCTTCCAGATGTTTTTGGGTAATCAAATTGACTCTTTATGACTTTCAGGAGGCATTTCTTCTTGAATCATAGTGACATCTTCACCTATTTTTTTTTCTTCATGATGTTCATTGTCATCTAAAGTTGAAGACTGAATATTTATATGGCCTTTGGCTTCTTTTTGGGCACAAACAACCTTTTTTAATGTCCAAACAAATTTAGGCTCTTCATTCTCTGTTTGATTGAAGATATTCATTCTTTCAAAATGAACAGTTGGAACATTGGTGGTCTCCCCAAAAAAAATAAGTTCATAGTATACATAGTTGCATCATATGGAAAAATCATTGAACATTGGTGGTTTCCTCCACCCGTGCTTTCGGGCTACCTCGTCTGGGTGTAGTCGCTTAAGAGCCCTGAGGCCCAATCACGCCATATATTCGACGAGTGATTTCTAAGACTCTGTGGAACCTAGAGATGTCTTGTTAGATCTGAGAGCTCCATATTGGGGACCTTTACGAAAGCCTCTCGTGGTTTTCTCTATCTCCATTTGGTTCTCTCACTGTGCTATTATTTACAAACATGAGAAATAGTGCAGTCTAAGTCAGTGTAGGGCTACCAGAGGTTGTAGTTAGCAAATGGAAGATCATGGGACCAAAATAACTATGCCAACACATTGGGGTGGCCTGGTGAATGCTAGTGGAGGATTCATTTTGGTTCCCTACGCTCTTCGTGCTTTTGGGCTACTGCATTTGGGCGTAGTCGCTTAAGAGCCTTGAGGCCCAATCAATAGCTATCTTCGACATGTGATTTCTCAAACTTCGTGGCACGTAGAGACATCTCATCAGATCTGATAGATCTATGTTGAATCCCTCTACAAAATACTCTCATGGTTTTCTCCGTCCCCATCTGGTTCCCTAGTTGTGCTATTGTTTGCAAACATGAGAAATAATGCAGTTTGAGTCAGTGTAGGCCTGCCAGAGGCTATAGTTTTCTAATGGAAGCTCATGGGACCAAACCAACTATGCCAACATCTCGAGGTGGCTTGGTGAACACTAGTGGAGCATTCATTTTGGTTCCCTACATTGCCTGTGCTTTTGGGCTACCTCATCTGGGCGTAGTCGTTTAAGAGCCCTGAGGCCCAGACATGCCATATCTTCGACGGGTGATTTCTTGGACTTCATGGCACCTAGAGACATCTCTTTAGATGCAAGATCTCCACATTAGGACCCTCTATGAAATCCTCTCACATTTTTCTTCGTCTCTATCTGGTTCTCTCGTTGTCCTATTGTTTGTAAACACGTGAAATAGTGTAGTCTAAGTCAGTGTATTGTTGCTAGATGTTGTATTTTGCAAACAGTAGCTTGTAGGACAAAACCATGTGGGATGACACATTGGGGTGGCTTGGGGAACACTAACGGAGCATTTTTTTTGGTTCGCTACGCTGCCTATGCTTTCATGCTACCTTGTCCAGGCGTAGTCGCTTAAGAGCCCTGAGACCCAAACACGCCATATCTTCGACGGGTGATTTCTCATACTTTGTGGCACCTAGAGATGTCTCGTCAGATCCAACACCTCCATGTTAGGGCTCTCTACAAAATCCTCTCGTGGTTTTATCCGTCTTCATTCGGTTCTCTTGTTGTCCTATTGTTTGTAAACGCACAAAATAGTGTAGTCTAAGTCAATGTAAGGCTGCTAGATGTTGTATTTTTCAAACGGCAACATGTGGGACTGATCCAACTATGCCAACATGTCCAAATGGCCTAGTGAATGCTACTAGAGGATTCTTTTTTGTTCCCTACGCTCCTCCTGATTTCGGGCTACCTAGTTTGGGCATAGTCTCTTAAGAGCCCTAAGACCCAAACATGTCATATCTTCAACATGTGATTTCTCAGACTCCATGGCACCTAGAGATGTCTCATCAGATCCAAGAGATCCATGTTGGGGCCCTATATGAAATCCTCTTGTGGTTTCTCTATCTCCATCTGGTTCTCTCGATGTGTTATTGTTTGTAAACGCATGAAATAGTGTAGTTTAAGTTAGTGTATTGTTGTTAGATGTTGTATTTTACAAATGGTAGCTTGTGAGACCAAACCGTCTAGGCTAAAACATTGGGGTGGCCTAGTGAACACTAGTGGAGAATTCATTTTGGCTCCCTACGCTTCCTGTGCTTTTAGGCTACCTCGTCCGGGCGTAGTCGTTTAAGAGACATGAGGCCCAAACATGTCATATCTTTGATGGGTGATTTCTTAGACTGGCTCTTAGAGACATCTCGTTAGATTTGAGACCTCCATGTTGATGCCCTATATGAAAGCCTCTCATGGTTTTCTCCATCTTCATCCGGTTCTCTCGTTGTCCTATTATTTGTAAACGCGTGAAATAGTGTAGTCTAAGTCAGTGTAAGGCTTTTAGATGTTGTATTTTGCAAAAAATAGCATGTGGGACGAATCCAACTATGCCAACACATCCAAATGGCCTAGTGAACACTACTAGAGGATTTTTTTTGGTTCCCTACGGTCCTCGTGCTTTCAGGCTACCTCGTTCGGGCATAGTCTCTTAAGAGCCCAAAAACCCAAACACGTCATATCTTCGACATGTGATTTCTCAGACTCCATAGCACCTAGAGATGTCTCATCAAATATAAGAGATCCATGTCAAGGTACTCCATGAAATCCTCTTGTGGTTTTTTCCATGTCCATTCATTTCTCTCGTTGTCCTATTCTTTGCAAACGTGCGAAATAGTGTATTCTAAGTCTGTGTAAGGCTGTTAGATGCTGAACTTTTTAAATGGTAGCATGTGGGAATGAACCAACTATGCCAACACATTGGGGTGGCCTGGTGAACTCTATTGGAGGATTTGTTTTGGTTCCCTACACTCTCCATGCTTTTGGGCTACCTCGTCTGGGCGTAGTCGTTTAAGAGCCATGAGGCCTAAACACGCCATATCTTCGACATGTGATTTCTCAAACTCTGTGGCACCTAGAGATGTCTTGTTAGATTTGAGACCTCCACATTGGGGTCCTATAAAAAATCCTCTCGCGGTTTTCACTATCTCCATCTGTTTCTCTCGCTGTGTTATTGTTTGCAAACGTGCAAAATAGTGCAGTCTGAGTCAGTGTAGGGCTGACAGACGCTGTAGTTTGCAAACAAAAGCTCGTGGGACAAAAAAAACTGCGCAAAAATGTCAAGGTGGCCAGTTGAATGCTAGTGGAGGCTTTTTTTTTTCCTACACTCCCTGTGCTTTCGGGCTACCATATCCGAGCATAGTCACTTAAGAGCCCTGAGGCCCAAACACCTTATATCTTTGACATGTGATTTCTCAAACTCTTTGACACCTAGAGATATCTCGTCAGATCTAAAACCTCCATGTTGAAGCCCTCTAAAAAATACTCTCGTGGTTTTCTCCATCTTCATCTGGTACTCTTGTTGTCCTATTGTTTGTAAATGTGTAAAATAGTGCAGTCTAAGTCAGTGTAGGGCTTCTAGACGTTGTAGTTTGCAAACAGAAGCTCATGGGATTGAACCAGCTATACCAACGTGTTAGGGTGGCCAGGTGAACACTTTTGGAGGATTCATTTTGGTTTCCCATGCTCCCTGTGCTTTCAGGATACCTCGTATGGGCATAGTCACTTAAGAGCCATGAGGCCCAAACATGCCATATATTTGACAGGTGATTTCTCATACTCCGTGGCAGCTAGGGATGTCTTAATAGATCTAAGACCTCCATGTTAGGGCCCTCTACAAAATCCTCTCGTTCTTTTCTTCATTTCCATTTGGTTCTCTTGTTATGTTATTGTTTGCAAACGCACGCAATAGTGTAGTCTAAGTTAATGTAAGGCTGCTAGATGCTGTAGTTTACAAACGGAAGCTCGTGGGACTGAACTAACTACACCAACACATCAAGGTGGAAAAGTGAACACTAGTGGATGCTTTATTTTGGTTCCCTACGCTCCCCGTGCTTTCGGGCTACCTCATCCGAGCGTAGTCACTTAAGAGCCCTGAGGCCCAAACACGCAATATATTCGATGAGTGATTTCTTGGACTCCGTGGCACCTAGAGATGTCTCGTTAGATCTAAGACCTCCACATCAGGGCCCTCTTTGAAATTATCTCCTGGTTTTCTTCGTATCTATCCGATTCTCTCGTTGTTCTATTGTTTGCAAACATGCGAAATATTGCAGTCTAAGTCAGTGTAAGGCTGTTAGATGCTATAGTTTGAAAATGGAAGCTCAAGGGACTAAACTAACTACACCAACACATCAAGGTAGCCAGGTGAACACTAGTGGAGGCTTTGTTTTTGTTACCTATGCTCCCCGTGCTTTCGGGCTACCTCGTCTAGGCGTAGTCACTTAAGAGCTTTGAGGCCCAAACACGTTATATATTTGACGGGTGATTTCTCAGACTCTGTGGCACCTAAATACATCTCGTCAGATCCGAGACCTCCATGTTGGGGCCCTCTACAAAATCCTCTCGTGGTTTTCTTCATCTCCATCTAGTTCTCTCACTGTGCTATTGTTTAAAAATGCACGAAATAGTGCAGTCTAAGTCAGTGTAGGGCTACCTCATCTGGGCGTTGTCGCTTAAGAGCCCTGAATGACTAGATAGGCTTAAGAATGAATTTTATAGGGGTATGTCTAAGAACAACTGGGAGTTATCAATCGCCTAGTATATCTTTCTTGTTTAATTCTGGATGGGAGTCAGATGGCATATGGTTTAGTGACCTTCCATTCATTGATAATATATGTTATGATAAACCCATGGATGCTTTCAAAAGCACCTTAAAAAGGATAGGGGTAATCATCAATCATAGTGAAGGGTGTGATGTGATTTCCAAATAACTTTAAATTCCTACAGATTTAAATGTAGTAACACTAATTGGATATGATTAGACAATCAAGAACCATTGAGTGTCTAAATTAGAATGTCATTGCATTTGGAGACATTCTCAAGCATTGGAGTAATGTATATGGAGAGACACTCTCAAAATATCAACAAATGAAAGGCATAAAATTGTGATGACTGTCGGGTGTTTTAATAGGAGAGAAGACTACGAAGCATAGAAGAATGTAGTAAGTGCATGATAAGATAGGAACCAATACAAAGAGACCATGAGCAAGACCAAGTGCAGATAAGGTAAATACACATATACACATTGATAAATTGAATGAATAATTACTCAAATTAGGTAACTCTTTATATACATACATTATATAAATATTAATTTCCAAAGTTTGATGCATATTATACATTGAAAATTCTAGTACATGTACATCACCAATAAATGAAAAAATTATCCATAATGTCTTAAATATTATCAAGTGCACATCATATTAGATTCATGTAAAAATAATATTAGAAATGTAAGGTATCATAGAAAATAATCAAGTTCCAAATAGAATTTTAATGTGTATAATAAATACAAAAATGCCCAAATAGGTCATATACCATCAAGTTCAAATGCCATATAGGCTTAGATATAATGCCATGCACATAGGCATACAAAAACAATGTCATGTAAGACATATATATTTCATACTCATCAAAATCTATCCCTCTCTTGGCCTTGCTCAAAGAAGGCCCTCCCTTAGGTGAAGATGGAGATCCATGAGATGACTTTGGATCATCTGAGCCCATGCTTTGAGTCTTCTTCCATTGAATACTCACCTGTAGATGAGCCTATAAATGCAAACAATGTTTTTTTGTCAAAAGTTAATTTATATATGTTTTCAACATGTATTTAATACCATGCTAGAATGAAATTATTTACATAAATACACAAACTTACTGCAAGTTTTTGATCATGCTGAATTTGCATCTCACGCTCAGATGAGTCATCGGGAGCTCCTGCAATACGAACGGGGGTATGAAGACAACAAGATGGAGGAGTCCATGCCCTCGAATTCAAAATGGAGGGGGTTGAAGTTTCCTACATACACATAAGATAAAAAAATCTAACATCAGAATTGGAAAAAATAGAGCTAAGTACATGTATCTACATAATGACAATATTTTAATTAATTTTATCAATATAGAACTATTTTTTTTACCCCGCACCGCCTGTGAATCAAATGAACAGGGCTGTGCCCTGTCACAGGTAACTCCTGTATACACACAATGAAGGAAATTATTAACATAATTTAATAATTATACAATGAAAGACATTACTCGTGCATGTAATTTAACATAATAGATTAATAACAAAATTTACGTGTTGTTTGAATACCTCAGTGAGTTGCTGTGTAGATGAAATTGCAGCGGCAACTCCTTTATCTACTTGTCGTAGAGATGGTGGGGTGTCTAGTGATTTCAACATCTTTATAAAACATGTATATCACGTGAGTTAGATGGACATACAAGAACATACACATATTTGATTTCAAAACTAATATATATATATATATATACATGCAAATACACACACACACACACACACACACACACACACACACACACACACACACACACACACACACACACACACACACATGTATGTGAAAATTTTACATAATTAACATTCTAAATTACCTCTGTGAATGTGTGTGTATACATGGTACTAACCGCCTGTGGTCAGGATGAAGATGCACCTCCCACGCACTATAATATCAATGCATGTACATTTACAAATACAATTATTTCAAAAATTTAACATATATAAGTAAATCAGGTACTCTAAACGTTTTGTAACACACATAACGAAACATAAAAAATTTACCTACAAAGGTGACGCCGATGAATGTAATCCAAATGTCTCACTCAAAAGGACATCTGACATAGTGACATTATTGTGTTCATCCCTAGCACTAAGTGCACCAAAATCAGTACTTCTAAAAGTATCATCCTCCTCGGGCCCCAAACATATGCTACCACATGACGAGAAAAAATGTGGCCTCATGGTAGTACTCCCCAAGGGAATACTCTATGTACCTTTGCAAGCATCTAGCTCATAAATCTCCCTCGTATGTCAAACAAGGGTCACAAATAGCCCTTGAAGTGCATGGAGTGTATCAATCTCTACTGTCTCCTTCACTGCTTGAGGGACAATCTCAGGGTGAGGTGGATTTTGTGTAGGGAATCTACCCTACTAAATAGGTGCACATTGTGCACCTGGTCAATCCTATGTAGATCCTTTTCCTCGGCCCTGGAAATCTTAGAAATCAAAATAATTTGGGATCTCGTTGAGGATAAACTCGCAATAGAGTTTCCTCACAAAGTATAGTGGCACCTTGTTGTTACTACAAGGTGGAAAATAAAACACCATCCACCATCGGTCCTAAAAATTATTTTTAATCAAATTATTATTACACCAATGGATGGGAAATTATTTACATGTCAATGGAACAGTAAGATTAGTGTGGGGGTCTGTGAATAAGCCACATATGATTTATTTTGAAATTTCTTTTTTCTTTACATCCACATATGATAATTTGCTGGAATAATAAACCCTACAACCCTCTTTATAAGTTGTCCAACGATCAATTTTCTCCATTTCTGTGTCAATTTGAACAAGTAATTCCTCAAATGTGTTTGCAAGAGAGGTGTGGTGGGGGTTTGTAGATTGTGCATCCCTCGTTGTTTTGATTAAATCCTCAATTTCAATTTTTTTTTCAACTATTTGGGCTGCTAAATCTTCTTAACTACTTAAGGGATGTTGAGCAATTATGGGAGTTTTAGGAGGGATGTCAAGAATAATAGGGTTTGGTTGTGGTTGATTCCCTTGACCTCTAACTATAACAATAAAAAATATGTACTCAATTCAAATTTTAATTTATAATTATCATATTTCAATGTAATTTTGAGAAAATAATTGTGCTTACATCTTCTCCGTGGCGCCATCATCAATTCAGATCTTCCTGGCAATCCAGAAACAATCCTTTGAGCTTGAGATCTAGCTAAATGAAAAAATGTGAGGGCACGAACAAGCTCTGAAACTTGCATTTGAGGGAAGAAAAATGATAGAGGCTCGGGCCTATTTTTTTTTGTTTATAGTCGGCATAATGCGTATGCATTATGTAATGTGTACGCGTTACATAACACATACACATTGTTATGCTTTGGTGATTCCCGATCCAAATAAACTAAAATGTGAGCACATTTTAACAATTTATTTTTTTTGGATTCTTGTCCCATTTTTGGCCCCCCAACTTCATGCACTTACCCCGTGATCAATTCAAGACATCCTTCACCAACAAATGGGGCACATATGCCTACATGAAGATGCCTTTTGGAATGTCAAATTCTAAATCTAATTTCAACAGAGTAATGGATATGGTATTCAAGGGACTAGTCAACAAAATGGTTCTTATTTATCTGGACGACATCACTGTGTTCTAAAAAATGTAGCATATCACCTTTTCACCTCCAGAAAGTGTTCGAAAGATGCAGAAGATTAAGAGTATCTTTGAATCCCAAAAAAAATATGTTCTTGGTACATGAGGGAAATCTCCTAGGCCACATTGTTTCAAATTAAGGTTTAACAATTGATCCTGAGATATTTGAGGCTATCCATGCACTTCTCTTTCCTAGTCACAATAAGGCTTTCCAAAGTTTCATGGGAAGGATCAACTTTTTCCATAGATTTTTGTGTGAGTTTTCCACTCTTGTTAAACCATTGAATATGATATTGAAGAAAAAAATGAAATTTATATGGACAACAGAGGGAAAGGAGAGTTTTGAGGCCATCAAACATGCAATATCCCAAGCCCCAACTCTCATTAATCCATATTTCTCAAAAGAATTCATGTTATATGCCTTTGGTGGATCAGATACAATTTCAGATATTTTGGTACAGCTGAATAAAAAAGGTTTGGAGCAACCCATATATTTCTTCAGTCAGATCTTGGAAGAGTATGAGGTGAGGTACTCTTTTATCGAAAATTATGTTCTCAATGTTATAAGAAACTTGAAGAATTTCAGACACTCAGTCGTAAAAAATAAGATTTAGTTGCTAGTGTCTCATGTCGGGGTTAGATACTTCCTCTTGAAAAAATATTTGAACGAGAAAAGAGAAGTTTGGATCATCCGTAATAGAATACGACATAGAAATCAAGGTGACTAAGTTGGTCCATGGCAAACGTTTGTGTGAGTAGCTTGCTTCCAATCAACATGCTGAAGTAAATGATGAACGAGAAGCTTTCCAAGTGCTACAAGAAAATTAAGAACAACTAGATAATGATGTAACTACTCCAGTTGGACTCAAGATATGGTGCATTATCTTCAAATATGTTTATGCCCTTTGCAGTTGAGTAAGGTGAAGAGAATATACATTAGATTACAATCCATTCTGCATGTTGTCATTGATGACATTTTGTTTAAGAAAGATGTGAATGGATTCTAAGGTGTGGCCCAACAAATAAAATTGATAAAGTGCTACATGAATCTCATAATGGGGAAGCAGGAGGCCACTTCACTCCATGAGTAATAACACTCAAAATTATGAAGGCTGGTTACTGTTGGCCTACATTTTTTAGTGAATGGTATGCATGGATTAAAAAGTGTAAGAAGTTTGTGTTCTTCACAAGGACAAGGCAGCAACATTTCCATTACATATAATTTTTTAGATCAACCTTTCATGCAATGGGGATTGGACTTAATTGGGATAAGCAATCCAAATTCAAGCCAGGGAAAATAGATTCTTATTGCAATAGATTATTTCACTAAGTGGACCAAAGTAGTAGTTACCAGATTTGGAGTTCTAGATACCATCATATATAATCCTTTGGTATTTTTTGGCACAAAAATCACTGAATGGGATGTTAGAAATGGATTATATCTCAACACTTCATCTAATTATTACCCCTAGGGTAATGGGAAATCTGATTCCATGAACAAAAACTTGCTGAGAATCATAAGAATGAATCTTGATTAAAACCAGAGGACCTGGAACACAAAGCTCAAATTAGCCTGTGGGATGATAGGATAACACCAAAGAGGTATATAAGTAGATATCCATACAAAATAGTCTACAGAAAGGAGGAAAAGCAACCCATATCACTCAAATTGCTAGCATTAGAACTTCTCAAGCAGCTGGAGTTATCAGAGTTTGAACCCATGGAATTTAGGTATGCAAAACTCATGGAGTTGGAAGAGCTAAGAGAGCATGTAATTTTAACATGGACAAAGACCAAGAATTGATCAACTGGAGCTTTGACAAGAAATCCAAATCTAGAACCTTCTAGGAAGGATATTTGGTGCTAAAATGGGATACAGACTGGGAAAAATGGGAAATCATTCCAAATTTGACGCTATGTGGAGTGGTCCATACATGACCACAGAATGCAAAAGTAGCAATGGTTTCTGATTGTTGAAGTTGGATGGTGAAGAACTATATATTCTAGTCAATGGAATCTATCTTAAGAACTATTACTAAATGGAAAATTATCACCCTTGTACATATTAGTTTAGGATTTTCATTCCTCCAAATCCTTTTGCACACTGTCTTGTTGTTAGAATAGATTTCAATTTCCATATGTGCCTTGAGCACATGTGGTATTTCTTCTAGTGTTGTCTTTACATGATTCACCATGCTTTTGAATAAAGGAATTTACATCAAAAATCACAAAGTTGCAAGAAATATTTGTTATCTTCAAGAAAATTCAAATGAAGAGACTAAAATCAGGATAAAAAGAAAATTTCAGTTTTTTCTTACCTTTGCTTCTTCAAATCAGTAGGTGAGTTTCCCATATCCCCATCCTTGAATCATAAAATCAGTTTTGGGGTAGCTTGTGGTATGGTAATAGATGGTAGTGTTATGAGTTTACAACCAAACTAACCATTGTGTGAATAATTCCAAACCCTTCAACAATGTTTTGAGCAACCTATTTAGAAGGGAAATCATATTTTAATAGAGTTTCGTGATGTACAAAACCATCTTGTGTCTCTAAAGTTCTACAATAATCCATCTTGTCAAGAAATCAGTTTCTTTGTGCTTCATGTTGGCAAGAATCTGATGTTGGGGTTGTTTCAAGTGTGATCATGCACTCCGAACAGTTCATATTTATAGAAGAATGAAATGGGGGAAAAGGTTTTTTAAAATCAAAGTAATTTTTCATTCTTATAAAAAAAATTCTATATTTTCTTAAGGAAGTTAGAAAATGCGAGCAGTGAAAGGTAGTTCCAGGTTCAAGCAATAGTGTTTCAATGACTCAAGGACAAAAATTCAAAGTTTAGAATTAATTACAGGTATATCAAGCTGACTCCATGCCTAATGGTCACTTCAGGCTACTAGTCCACACATCTAGTAGGCAGTTGTCCCCGAGAGGTTGTCAAATTGTTATGGTTTTTTACCCTTGGTAAAAATAAGCAACTTGTGTAAATGGGGGCTTGATCACTAGGCAGAGCTTCATAGAACAATTTGGAGGGAGACATGAAAAATTTCATGTCTTAGAAGCATTACATATGACTTTGGGAGGTTAGGGGTCATTCAAGGAAATTTTTCCTCTTATTGGTCTTCATTAGTTTCAAATTTATTCAGATTGGAGAAACAAGCACCACGGCCCACTTGCAGGAGAAATGGAAAAATCAGGTGTTGAAGTCCAAGATGCTCTTTGACATTGATACACAGTCTCCCTAATATTGGAAAATGCAAAATTGGAAAAAAAAATCTTAAGGGAGTTAAAAAGTTGAAAAATTGCCCTTCTAGGCCCAAGTGAGTTAACTAAGCTAATGTCCAAACTATTTACCATGCAACTGAGTTTTTGATCATAGTGGGTGAGAAAGTTTCATGTGAATCATGGGGTGAGTTATAGGTAGATCACGAGCTCAATGTTATAGGTATTGATCTTTGTAAAACTTGCATTAAGATCCTGGGTTATAAACTCATAGCGAGTGAACTAATTATCAGGTGGCCAACCTAATTTTGGTGTAGCAGAGTTCGTGTATGTAATGATTTGACTCGCTATAGATGCGTAAAAGGGGAGTGCAGATTCAAGATTTTTATAGTTCACACGAAGATGGTGAGCTAGTTAAGGATTGGATCGGATCTAGTTAAAGGAGGAAAAATTTTTAATCCCTCTTAACTCATGAATTGAAAGGACACAAATCCTTGGTTGCATGGTAAAGTTGAGCTATTACAAAGAGATCCAAACTCGCTTCATTTCATAGAAATTTGAAAATCATAGGATTTGTAGTTATGGTGCACCGAGCTATTAGGAAGGTTCCTAGTGAACTGTTGGGTGGGAAAATATGAGGAGACCAGCTCGACATAAGATCGATCTATGAAATTAGAGTGGAAGAACTCAATGAAAACAATGAAAACTCGGCTCAAACCATGCAGTGAGGATACATGATGCAAAGGTAATGACTTAGTCAGAAGAAATGACTCAGCCTTACATTCAACTTGAAATTTTAGGATCAATGGGAATAAAGGAAAGCATGGAAAACTCGTATCCTCATGGTGCATTTTATAGTGTGGAGAGGCGAGCCCTGAGCAATGTAAGTAACTTGAGATAAATCCAAATAGTGCAGGCAAACCATCGCACTAGAGATTCAACCAAACACTTAGTGAAATGGCTGAGGAAAGGTTTGAAATTACCTCGGCAAGACAAAGATAGAGCTTTAGGGTTAACTATTTCATCTAATGTGGAGAATGATATCCTAGAGGGCCCAAAGGAACTCAGGCCACAAGTTTCTTGTAGGCCCCAAATGTCCGCAAAACACTGAGTGCGGGGGTTAGAGAGTATGCACACCTGATGCAAGTTTTTGGAACACCATGCAGCCCTAAGCCAGGCATAAGACGCATTTCATAGTCAATGAGTGAGGTGAGAATGTGTTGCGGTTGCGAGTCGGCCATTGGGAACCATGCGTACCTGCAAAAGGAAATGGGAATGGTCTAGGTAGAAGTTGGTTCCCTGCATAAGGAGATGTTCTGCATTACATTGCATAAAAAGAGAAGGTGGGGTTTCAAAGGTTAGCTTGGAAATCAATTCCAATGAAGGACAATGCACATTTCATATATGGTGATAAACAAGGTAATTCGGTGGGTTGATAGCTGGTGAGATGATGAATGATTAGAATGAAGTAGTTAGGGGTCAATACAAAGCACAAAGATCATGAGCCATGTAAAACATGACACCCAACAGGATAAAGGACCTCCCCAAGGTGTAAGGAAGGGAATTTTTTAGGGAATGAAGGTTAGGGATGATGCATAAATGATGATCTCGATGCATTTAAAAGTATCCAGCTTGGCGAGCCATCTAGTGAGCTAGTCGAGATGGCTATAAATATAAATTTTAAAACATTTCAACCCCCCAAAATATGCAAAGTGACAGAAGTAATAGGGCCCACCATATTTTTAAATATTCCCAAATCATTAAATCAATCCTTTCAAACATTAGAGGAGGGGTGAAAATCAAAATGATTGATTCCATCTACTCATTTTAATGCATAGTCCCATAAAGAAGAACAAAAGCATGGGAAAGAAAATTAACTGCTCACACTCAAAAGGACATAAATTTTTCATTTCTTAATGAAATCATGAAAAATTAGACTCGTTTGAATCATGGCTCCAATTTCTATGTACAAAAATCAATAAATTGAAGGATATATGGAGTCTTGATGAAGAAAATTACAGAAAATGAGCCCAATTCAAAACAAAGACTTCTAGGTGGTTAAGGGAGCATTAAATAAACATGGGCAACCATTTTTCTTCTACTACAAGTTATGGGACAATATGGAATTTATTTTGTAGGCTTCCCATCATCATTTACACACACTTATGGTACCTCATAAGTGGCTGGAAGAGAAAATTTGGGATTTATAACTTCTATCTCCTCTTCTTCATTTTCTATAAATTTAAGTGCCCTTTCATTTGAAAATGGGGCATTTCTCTTGTAACAAAAATATGACATTTTTGTTTTGGAACACCAACGTGCTACAAGCCTTCATATTGGACTTATTTCATGATGATCTAGGCCTTTCTCTTGCTTTGTAAATGGACTATGTGAACTCAAGAAGAAATAAATTGAAGTTTGTTGATGTTTTCCTTCCCTTGCTTGGAATTGTTGCATTCTCTTTCCTTTTGATTTCAACTACAAGTGTTTTGTGTCTATTTCTATGATTTTTTAGGGTCTATTACTTTTGTGCTTCTATGAAAATGGTGGTGTAAATGTTTTTTTTGAACTTTTATGATATATTTCCCACACCCTTCTCTTGGTGCATCACCTCTTTTAGTGTAGATTTCTTTCATTTTCATGTTATTTCTCTCTCCCTTGTCCCTTGGAAACTGTAGGTTATAAGTAGTTGATATATTTCCCTTCATTAGAGTTAGTAGCTGCATTAGTTTATGAAGAGGAATGAGCCTTCTTTGGAGGGTTTCTTAAATTGCAAGGTCCAACACCATGAATCGATTCCATAATACACAATCACATTGCTTTCCTTAAAACACTCACATGCTAAGCAATTAGAGGGTGGTGATTAAGTGAAAACAACAACATTACATTGAATGGACTAAGTGACCTCGTGAACATATTTTAGACACTTAGGAAAGATGTATTTAAGGGAGATTTCCTTAAGGGACGAATTGGATTAATTCCAAAAAGCATATCTACATTTATAATCCTAGATATTATTGGATTATATTTCTATTGTTGTTATTTTTATATATTATTATGGTAGAGAATTTATTTTATACTACTTGAATATTTTAATTAGCCATCAATATGATGTCTATTATTATGGGGAAATGTATTACACCCTTTTACTATTATTGGATAGTAATATTAGTGATTTCAGTACACTTAGTATCTAAAAGGTGGATACATAGGGTTATTTTGATTAACTAACTTTCAACATTAATAATACAATATAATAACAATGCATTCATGCTTACACGATATGATACAAGCTCAAAAAAATAGAGGATGAGTGTAATTATCTAATTATAGATAGATATATGAAGTTATAGATGCACAGACAGGTTTGACTAACGAATATAGACATGATAATGCCTTGAAACTGAAATTGTAAAATGAAAATGAGTCGTTGTAAGACCTTACAACTCTAGTAGGATAATTTGTATAGTTTTTACACCTACTATATAGTTTTGGACCTACTTAGAATTACATTTTTTAACTTTCTAGGGGTGTCACTAGATTGCAAATTTTTGTTGGTGTCAAAGCATAAATGTTGATCATGTTGAAAATCCTTTTCATTATTCTTAATAAGATTTCAAATCCTATCCATAGGTGCAAGACCCTAAAAACCAAACATTATTTGGGTTGATGTCACCCTCATACAACACTGACATAAAAACTATTCCAAAGACACATCAAATTGATCAGTATTCTCCACCTAGTATTTGATATCTAAATGATCGCAACTATGGTTTGAAAATATGTTACTATTGTTTGTTTGAAAAATAGAAAATAAAAATTGTATTTCATCTAGCATAATGAGAAAGTAATAAGGAACTATAATGAAATAATAACACCTCTACAATTTGGACATACATCCCCATGATAATAATATTAGAACCCTTGATAGATTTGATTAGTATATAATGATCTATGTATCTTACATCAAGCTTGATATACCATGTGAATGCATGCATGTAAATATTACAGAGACATTCTACATATTAAATAAACATGATAAATAACATGTGTTATCTAGAGTGTGAATAGTGTAAGACAAGTATATAGGTCCTTTTTATGTATTTTTGTAAATATTTGAATATTTTTGTATTTTACAACTATGTGAGTATTTTTGTATTGTTTCCATGTTAAGCTATGTACATAAAAAAAGAGGATAGTATAAGATCTACCCAAGGATAACCTATTGAAGAGGAAAATAAATCATCAAAGAGGATATATATACACACCTCAATTGTGCCAAACAATGTGATTCAAGTACAAGTGGTGTTATAATGGTGATCTGTGATAAAGGAAAATTGAGAGAAGAATTAGGTGAAGTATCTCTATGAATAGTGTATGAATTATATGATCTACAAATAGGAATATAAGAGTTATTACTCTTATATATACCATATGTACTATAATATCTATGATGATTTATAGAGAGGGTAGACACATTATATGACCTAGTTAGTATCATGTGAGAATGTAAGCCAATAGAGACAATGTGTGGAACCAAAGGCTATTGGAAGAAAAATGGTCTGAGGGGGGGTAAATCATTCCTAAATAAAATTACTTCATTTACCATTGTTTCAACATCCATCAAGAATCCATTCAATCATATACATTTATCATTATCTTTTAAGTGTGCTCCATACATTAAAATGAGCATGAAACATGAGAGAGAACCCATAGACACAAGATGTAAGTGGGAAACCATCAAGTAGAAGAAAACCCACTGAAAAACTTTCTGATATTACTCACAACAAATACTCAAGTGAATATTACACATCACGAGATACTTCTTTAGTGAGACACCAACCCCACAAGGAACAACAAACCCTAAACCCTTATTGATATGACTCACAAAAATAAACTTGCATGAATATGACTCATCACACAATATTTTGATAAGAAGATCAATGATGATAGGCTGCAACAACTCAGTTGATGGTGATCATAATATTCACCACAAAACTCCATAAAACCCTACTTCAAACACACCTCCTTCTAGCTCACTCAAAGTTTGACAAAATTGACTTGATTTTATCTCAACTCCTTAGACACATGATCTATAAAATTCCTAATCCTTTTCATCACTTCCTCGTATATGAAATTATGGATTCATACCTATTATACACTCACACTTGGGTTTCTCTTTTTACCTCTCAAAGCACTAGTTCAAAAATGAACTAAAACATCATTTATATATCCTTCTCAACTCAAAAACATAAGGTATGTCAGTCCTTCATCATTAATTCGACCAAAATTTATTAAAAAAATAACAATAAAATCATACACATTCATAAAAATAGACCTATTATCCAAAATGTGCCCCTGCTCATTTTTTGTGGCTAACTCCTCTCATTTTTTCCTCTCTTGTTCCTCAGTCATAATATTTTTCTTTTCAGGAAATCAAAACCTTAAGGAAATGACACCATTGGATAGAGCTCTTTCTCAGCTTTCCAGAAAGGTAAAGTTTTCCTCCTAACTCCATGTATTTTTGAAGTTATGGCTCGGCGGAGTTTTTTGGAAAAAAATTTCCCTGAAAGGCCCGCGGCCAATGAGATGCTGCCACATGGCACCTAGAGTGGCAGAGCACAAGGAAATTTTGGAAAATTTTCCAAATGACCAAAAAGGTGCAAAAATTCAAATTTTTGCACGCCAACTCGATTTGGCCCTGTTTTTCCCTAAAACTTCAAATCACCATATCTTTCGATCCAGAGCTCAGTTTTTCACGTTCTTTATATCAATGGAAAGCTGGTGAAATTATCTACAAAATTACAGGGTCAATTTTTCATTTTGGTGGATTTTGGAGAGATAAAATCAAAAAATGCTTCTGGCACGTGTTCATGAACAGAAATGACGTTTTAACCACCGATTTTACTGAAGAATGGCTCGCATTCTCTCCCAGCATGGTTAAAAATGTCAGGGGATGGGTCTGTTAGGTAACCCATGCTATTTTTATTTCCTTTTGGTCAATGGTTTAACCCCTTGCATGTTTTCCCATGTTTCTCTCTCCTGGGGTTGTGATTTGCACTGTAAAAGCCAGAATGAGTTCATTTTTGCAAAAGAGAGACACTTTTCAGTTCTGCAACTTCCTTTTTCTTCCTCCTTGGTAGAATTTGTGAAGAAATTTTACCTTTCCATGTAATATAGGATCTTTTCTTACCTCTGGATCACTGTAATGTACTGTATTGGATATGAGATGTTGATATATGTTCTGTGATTAAAATCCCTCAATCCTTTCATATATCTATCATTGCTTTCTTGATCTTTCATTAAATTTTGAGCATCTGTGCATGTTTTGTGATTTGTTTCCTTATGGATTATGTATTTCATGTAGCATCAGGTGTCTACAACTCATTTGGTGCATCACCTATTAGCATTAGTTCTTTATTTTTGCATTCCCTATCTCTGTCTCCTTGGAATTTAGAGTAGATTTAGGAGTTTAAACCTGTGCAATTGTGCAAGTTAAATTGCTGATCAGAGGAGTTGAGGAACCAGCCTCTAATCTGGAGATTCCTCTTTCATTTTTTTAAGTCTCACACTTGGGAAGAGGATTCAATGTTGTGCAATCACACTGGATGCTAGTATGATCAAACTAGAAATCTGATCAACATCCAGGGGGTGCTGCTGATTTGCCACAACAGTTTTGGCATGCCTGGTGGGACCTTAGAGGTCTTCCACTTTATCTTTGACAGGTTGGTGTGTTCCTGTTAAAGATTTAGCCTTTTGGAGGCACTTTCAAAAGCACATCTGGTGACTCCATTTGGTAAACAACTCATTCTCTAAGTTGCAGACCTGTTTTCCATTCATTTCCATCCATTCTTCTTTCCATAATTTTCATTCTTTTCCATTCCATGAAGTTGTGCAATCATGACTTCATTTCCATCATGGAATTTAGATTTACAACAATAGTATATCACACCTTCAATATGTTTTACAAATCCTCCAAATCAACATTTTGATCAAATTCAAAATCAGCATGTCTACCCATATGAGCAGCAGTGCCAAAGATAGTTTAGATATGAAGCATGTCAAGCACAAGGGTATGCTAGTTGTGAGGGCAGTCAAGAAGAAAATGTAGATATGCTGGAACAAATCCAAAAGATGGAGGTAAACATGGTGCAATCTAGGGCTCAAGCACAAATGAAAGAATTTATAATCGGTTGTAGAGCACCTTGTCCATGGGTGGGACCTTTTCCAAGGCATTACAGCCCTCAAGAGAAGCTATACTTCATGATTACAACACTACCATTGCTTGCAAAGTGGACTGAAGGAATAAAGGTGTATGAGAGGAGTATTCAACAACCTTGTTAATAGGTAAGCACACCATCTCCTGCCTTTTCTCTCCCTCTTTCCCAATCTATTTTATCTCAGTAGTGTCAAGTTTTAAACTCTCCATCTGTTGTCCCAAGTGTTGAATCCATTTCTCCATTCCCTAATCTTCCACCCCATCTCAATTCTTTTGTCCTTTTCCCTTCCAAACAGCCATTCCATCCAAAGAAAAAAGAGTTCCTACCTCCTCCACCACCACAAAAAAATACAAAATCAATTGAGTTACAATCCACTTCTCCTCTTGCATTCCAAAATCCATGTTGGGATGATAAAAATCAGAATGCCAATCAAGGAAAACAGTAGCAGAAAGAAGAGCCAAACAAGGATGAAGAAATTCAAAGTCTGAAGAGTTGGGCTCTTAAATTTGGGATTACAAAAATCCCCTTGATGGTGAAACCAATAGAGGATGTTGAAGTTGGAGAACAAGTGGAAAACAAGGCTGATTTTATAACAGCAGTGAAGTGAGAAAAATAGTAGTTTGTTGGTGATGAGTTGGGTCTCCATGTTGGCACTTTACCCAAAGAAAATGCTGATCTAGTTTGTACTGCAAAATCAGCCATTGAGAAGGAAGGAAAACCATCTCAAAACCCCATCTTTGAGGAGCAAATGGATGAGGTCAAGTCAGTTTTTAAAATAGTAGAAGAAGGAAGCATTATTGATACATTTTTGATTTCATTTGAAGGGGATGATTTGATTGATGAAGCCATTATGGAGGTGAACAAAACAGGTCCAAATTGTGAGAAAAAGGCACAAGAAATTTCATGCTTCTCTCCCACTTCATCTCTCCAACAATCTGATTTTTGGGATGAGTTTGGATTGACAAGTTTCATGTTTGAAAATGAAGTTATACAGGGTGAAGAAAATGTAGATTTGGAGGCCACCATACAAGAGGGAGAGACTTTGCTATAGCAAGACATTCAAGAGTTTGATTTGCCATCAGACTTAGAAGAATGTTTAGATGAAAAGCTAGCTCAAATTACCATGTTTCCTTCTTCACCATTCATTCTCCAACAACAAGAACTTGCTACCATGGAAAAAAGAGTTCAAGGACAACAGCCTACAGTTTGCAACATGCCTCTTGAATCAAAGCTGGAAGAATTTGATCTTCCAAAAGCTACAATGGAGGAGCCCCAAAGCCAACAATGTATTGTAGCAAGTAACAACAATGCAAAAGCAACTTCATTGGATGTAGCAATCAATAACGAGGAGTTGCACACTATTGTAGAGTTCCATGTTGCCATGAAGGAAGAGAAAGGGAAGAAAAGTCCTACCATTGCTTCCACATCACCCACCCAAAAAGGTCTACAAGAAGACTCCATTTTTGGAATTGAAAATCAGAGCTATGGGCATATCAAATGTAACATCCTCATTTTAGACAATAGAACAAGTCAATTTTTTTTTTTGATAAATGCTTCCTAGTTCTAAATACATAATTTAGAACTCACAAATCAAATAACCATTCATATAATAGATAACCATATGCAGCTGTAATGACTCGGAGTACCTCCGATCTATTCATTCCATGACTCGGCAATCTACCGATCTATTCATGCGTGATAAGAGTTGGCGTTTTTATTTAACACCCCACTCTTGCGGTTCTCTACCCTATTCTGGGATTCAAAATGCTCTGTCCAAGGAACCTAACTGAATAACTCTTACCATTATTCATCGGCATCTCATTCCTTAGACCAGGTGACTCTGGACAACGAAATCAACAGCTTGCGATACTTTGGCCAAAGATTTGAAACATACTGCTTATGTCTCGTATTCCTTAACGGCATACTCGTCAATCTGGAATACATCCTTCACCCCATTCTTATGTTATGTAGAATGTCTTATACCAACTTCCGTCAGTCCCTCCTATCCCAACTTATTCACTTGAAAACAGATTAGTAAGGTAATAACATTATATGGATGCCCATGAGGACTAGGGATACGATGACATACTGGTTGAACCCTAGTTAAACCAGTGTGTCAAGATACCCCGAATCTCCTAGGTAGCCTTATAACCTGACCACATTCCTAATCGGTCCCTGAGTAACTCGTTCGAGATCAAGATGTAAATCTTAGCGATCAATGCAAAGGGTGTCGTCATAAGTCACCTGCATTGTTGTAACTTCGAGAAGATCCTAATCTTCTCGGAGGTACAATCCCGCAGTTGACTTGTGCCGTCAACCTTTAAATCCGCCTCGAAAATATCTACTTATTGATAAGTGTTACGCACACTAAGTTTAAATTACATTAAAGACGTTCCCCTAAGGTTAGCCTTTCCGAATCCCTGGATTCCTCATCTTAGGATGACCTTTCTCAATAAAACCCATTACACACAGGAGTTTTTAAGGTTAAGGTCTCATCAAGGAGTTCATAGAATATACATAATTCTAAAACAACGGAATTGGACAATATCTCATAAACTTCACATGAGATTGCCATCAAAACCCCATTAGGTTTATATCAGTTCTCATAACTGAATTTATATCATACTTATTAGTATCAAGATATAAATGATTAAGAATCCAATTAAATGTTGTCCTGTCATAATCAGGTCTAGGGATTAATAATTTAATTCAGCTTGTTTAGCATTCTGCTTAGGTATATTTTAACCCTATCTTCCAAAAAGACAGTGATCTAAATTTCAATTTAGCCTTCGATAGAACATACAAGAACTGCTAAACACTCATAAGAATTCAGTCTCATTTTATTGCAAAGCTTACATTGATAATCACCAAATTTTCCAAATATATACAATAATAACAATGCTCTCAAGATATTTGAACCGAAGAAGGTCAAACTATCAAGATAAGAATACAAACACATAATTAACAAATATCACTTTCCATCCCTTTCAGAATTAATCAAATACATTTTATGCATTCAACATACTTGATACAATACTCAACCGAAGAAGAACATCTTTCCTCAAATAGTACATTTAGAGAATCAAACTGTAATTCATCATAAACCAAGTTAAACAATCTGAACATCCTATCAGATCTGCATGCTTTTACCACTTACGGCGACCATCTGCAAAATTTGTCAACATGGGTCAGTTCGATGAACTGAGTATGATAAGCACTAACTCTTAAAACAATTGCAATCCACCAACTGTTTTCATTAAACAACCTGTTTAAATGAGATCATTTCACCAAACTAGTATACATATTTCAGACTATGCTGATGTAATACAAAAGTGACCACAAACGTGTAACTCTATTATCATTACAGAATAGTCCTAAATACTTCCCAAATATTTCATCACAATATTAGAAATCAAGAAGAACGAAAGTATCCATATCATCTATCCATCTGAATTCCAAAAACAGCAAACTTTAGATAGATCATTTCATTCAACAGTAAAAGGAATATCATAATAAATCTTTATTCCGTAAATAGGATCAAAACAGTTCCAACGGTTAGATAAAAATATCATCATAGATTTTCATAACAGAAGAGAAAGAAAACAAGTCATTCAAATTTCCCTTCAACAAGCTCATGACTGTACCATCTCCTTAAATGGAAACATTCACCTTACATGCATACGAAAAAGTCAGACGAGTCACAAGAAGAATCACTGTTTTGTTAACATCAAATATAACAAAACTTCTGTACAGTAGCTATCACGCCAACAGTGATGACTATCTACCAAACAGACTCCACATGACCTTCCACATGAAATAGCCAACAAGAAGATATTCCCCACATCGTCTGTTGAGGTGCAGTTGACAGCTCATAGTTCAGTCAAGCTCAAGGCATCATAGTCATGCAACAAAATACGTAAACACAACTACAATCCCATACATCAACCTACAGTCCCCTTCTAGTTCATAATAAACACTACAAGGCTTTCAGACCCAAGGTCAAAATCAAAGAGCTTCAATTATTCGCAGTCAACAATAGACTCCTCAACACTAAGCAACTGATGTTTCCCTAAGACTATGCCGAGATAATCACACAGAATTTTCGCAACATGCACAGCCTTATCTAACTGAAATAATCAGAAAAGAAACATGACATACCGTAATCTCATCAAGACGCATTCAGGGTTTGAAGTGTGGTATTCACGACCCATTTTTATAGAGACAAGTTACATGATACCTAACTATACTCATGGAATCCAACAGTGCCAAAAACAACAAGTGAACCAATCAGGTTGACTAGAGGCAAATACTATAGTTACCTGTCAAGGGTTAAACTGAACCCGAAAAACAGTAACAAGATAAAAATAATAAACGATTCCAACTGTGCCAATCAATATTTTCACACAAGCTTGCACAAAAAGGAAACGTAACATACACTCAAGAGTCTGTACCAAAAATTCATACAAAATAACATAGGTCGTATACCTGTTACTCCTTTAGAACTCCAACAAAATCAAATTACCAATACTCAAATATATAAACCTATAGCTTCAACAGAGGTCCATAATACATGACTCAATCAATGGATTCTACAGAGTCGTTTCGAGTACAATAAATAAATATATTGCATACTATCAACGGGTTGCATCCCATAACCACAATGCAAGGGAAAAACAACTTCAGAACGGTCTCAAAGAATTACTGTAACACAGCAAGTTATCCATTCAACAAATCCTAAATATCATAGCTGAACCCAAACAAGATTCAATAACCACTACCTTAATAACCTCAACAGAGTTACAAAACGTTCAATTAAACTGAACAATCAAACAAATGTCCAGCAGTATCCCTTCCGACGAGTATCAACAACAAGCATCAATGACAAGTATAAATCAACAAGCATCACAGTAGCCTGTACCCATCAGGAGAACAATTCATGGGTTCTCACAGAGCAGGCCTAGCATACATTCATTTCATATATTTCGCAAACTAAAAGCCAGAATGCAAATCACAAGGAAATATAGCAACAGTTCAAAATACAATAAACACCCATCAAGGGTTAAATTGAAAAACTGAACCAGCATGAAGATACAGTGCCAAATATCACACAAGACTACCATAGAAACCAACCAATTCCAAAAATCATCTGAACAGAGTTGTTCTAATGAAATCACTTGAAAGACAATAAGATTTTTAAAGGTTAGGGCCTAACATGCTTGGATATTTGCTCAAAATTCTGAAGCAGACCATTGAAAGAGCTCGATCCTTCTCTTCCTTTTCCAAGTTAGAGCCACCAACAAAAATTTGCTATTTCCATGACTTATATATTTTCCTTGCCAGATGAAAGAGCTAGTTACGCTCATACTTGCCATGCAACACCAAGAAGACTGGTGCGAAGAACCAGTGAACAGATAGAAGGAAAACCGGAGCACATGCAAAACCAAACAAACAATTAACTTTCCATTTTGCATGCTTCCCCAAGAAATCCAAGCTCGAAGCCCGAGTTCATTGATTGCATTAATTCCCAATTTCCCACTCAAACTCCACTGCCACCGACCGCCATAATTGGCGATGGAAAAATGCACATCATAGATCATTTCTAACTTTGGCGACCTACCACATCGGGTCAAGTTAGCCGTTTTAAAACTTCCACCAATTACCTGTCCCTCATGCTTATCCACACATTTAATAACATAGAAACTGCTACCCATGGTTCGCACCCCTCCATAGGTCCCCTTATTCTTTGCTCAATAGTTAGGTTAGTAACTTAGGTTAGGATTTAGGATAACACCTAGTCTAACCACTTAGCACATAGATACTAACTTAGAACATTAGCTCTTAGCCTAGGTCTAGGTTAGATTAACACTAATCTAACCCCTAGGTTAAGTTTAGTTTTAGGTTACTAACATTAATAATTCTAGTTAGGTCTAACATTTCATATACTCAGAAAAAGACCTACAACATGCATTCTCAAATAGGGTTCACTCCTGTACTGCCATTAGGCTAAATAATTATATGTAACAGAATTATTACCTGGTCCATGATCAAGACCTTCCAGATATACTTTGATATCGGGAACCATTCCATTTCACACGATCAACCTGAGTTAGACTCGGGATTGGCTTTATTCAACGAATTCAGACCTTGCAACCTGTGAAAGGTTTATAATTTTTAATTCATCACGAATAACTTAAAGCACCACTTAGATCAATACCAATGATCCAAGGATAGGTCTTATAGATGAATAACTTTATAATTCGTTCCGAGATCAGATTAAACTCAGATGCAAAATGAAATAAATAAAATATTCCAATCATAATCCGACTCAGTCAAAGATCTACAATCTGCAAATAATATACAGTACATATCAAGCATGACTTCTCAATCAAGGAGCACATCCTTTTACAAAGAAATCACATATCAACACTTGTATGCTTAGGAGGAAGTAACAACAGTTCAGGGTGTTACATGCTTCCCTCTTAAAAGATTCATCGTCCCGATGATTACATATTCAATTAACCTTAAGGTCAACCAATTTATTAGTTCACAAATCAATGCGACTATTTTCCAACTTGAATAGTTCCAGAATTCAATGTCACAACACATTTTATTCAACTTGAATAATGTTTGCCTCCATCCGGATTTCATAAATACTTAAAAAAAATAAGTTCATAAAAGAATGTTTTGTCAATAGATTTCATTCTATTGAAAAAGAGAAGGAAAAGCAATTTTCATCTCTTCCAAATTTTCCCAAGTTGCACTTTCTTCGTTAAACTAGTCCCACTGGACCTTACATTGTTGTATTTCACGATTTCTTAAATGCAATTGGCAAGTTTCTAGCACTCATGTGGGTTTAACCATGATTATTCCTAGGTCTTGGACCTGCAAGGAATTCCAATTTAAAACATGTGACAGATCTGAAACTTATTTCTTAAGCAAAGAAATATGGAAAATATCATGCATGTGAGATAAAGCAGGTGGTAATGCTAAACGATAAGCTACAGGATTGATTATTTCGACAATTTTGAAAGGTCCCACGAATTGAGGTGATAACTTGGCAGCCTTGCCAAAAGTTATAGAACTCTTTCTGGGTTTAACACGAAGAAAAACCTTCTCACCCAGTTCAAACTTCCGATCAACCCGCTTAAGGTCAGCATAGCTCTTCTGTCTATCCGCTGCTTCCTTTAATCATTCACGAATCATCTTAACTTGCTGTTCCATTTCTGTGAGAATCTCTTGTCCAATTACCACTCTATCCCAGCTAACAGGAGTTCTGCACTTTCTTCCATAAAGGGCTTCAAATGGTGCCATTTTAAGAGATGAGTGATAAGTGTTGTTATATGCGAACTCAACTAATGGAAGATACTCTTCCCATTTATACTGTTGATCCATGCAATACATTCGCAACATGTCCTCCAACACTTGATTTACCCTCTCAGTTTGTCCATCTGTTTCCGGATGATATGCAGAACTGAAGTTTATTTTTGTGCCAAGAGTTGTATTAAGTGTTTGCCAAAACCTTAACGTCATTCTTGGATCCCTATTTGATATAATCAATTCTGGTACACCATGAAATCTGAAAATTTCGTGTACGAATCTTTTGGCCAGCACCGGTGAATCATCCTTTAGATTTCCAGCGATGAAATGAGCTACCTTAGTCAGTTTATCTACAACTACCAGGATAACATCATGTTTATTCCTGGACATGGGTAATCCTTGTACAAAATCCATGGTTATTACTTGCCATTTGTACTGCGGTATGCTATGAGGATATAACAGTCCAGTAGGGTGCATATGTTCTGCCTTAACCCACTGACACTCCAAACAATGGGTCACAAAATTTATGACATCCTTTTTCATACCTTTCCAAAAGTATTGTTGTTTCAGATCAGCAAGCATCTTTGTAATACCCAGGTGTGCAGAGAAAGGTGAATTATGAAATTCCACTAACAACTTCTTCCTCAAGTCGTTCAACATAGGTACATACACCCTGTTTTCATAATGCAAGATTCCTTCATTATCAAAATGAAAACCCTTATACCTTTCATCATTAGGTTCTACAGCAAGCGCTGCTTTTACTTGCTAAAAGTATGCATCTGATTCTGAGGCACTTTTTACCTCATCCTTAAACTAAGTTCTTAATGTTATAAGAGCAGAAATGTGCCTCCTACGACTTAGAGCATCAGTTACTCTATTCTCCTTCCCTTTGATATAGCTAATATCAAAATCATATTGTGATAAAAATTCTAACCACCTTCTCTGTCTGGCATTAAGATTAGGATGAGTGAAAATATATTTCAGTCCTAAGTGATCAGTTTTCAACTCAAAAGGTTTCCCAAGTAAGTAGTGTCTCCAGACTTGAAGTGCATGAACAATGGCAGCAAGCTCCAAATCATGAGGGGCATAATTCAGCTCATGTAACTTGAGTTTTCTACTTTCATATGCAATGACTTGATCATTTTGTAGCAAAACACCTCCAAGGCCTTCCCCAGAAGCATCCGTTACAACTGTGAAACTCCCATTAAGGTTTGGTATAGCTAAAATAGGTGCAGAAGTCAACTGGTCTTTCAGACTTTTGAAAGCCACTTCGCACTTGTCATTCCATATGAATTTCTTATCCTTCTTCTGCAATGAAGTTATTGGTGCAGCTACCTTAGAAAAATCCTTTACAAATTTTCTATAGTAACCAGCAAGACCCATGAAGCTTCTTACTTCATGCACATTCTTTGGCACAGGCCACTCAGTTATTGCCACTATTTTTGAAGGATCTACAGCAATTCCTTCTTTACTTATAACATGACCCAAATAGTGAACTTCTGAATCAAAGAAAGAACATTTGGATAACTTTCCATACAACTTTCTTTTTCTCAAAATACCCAAAACTATCTTCAAATGCTCATTGTGCTCCTCAACACTTTTAGAATAAATGAGAATATCGTCCAAGAATACAAGTACAAACTTGTCCATATATTCTTGAAAAATATTGTTCATTAAGTTCATAAAGGCTGCGGGTGCATTAGTTAATCCAAAGGGTAGAACCGTGAATTCATAATGTCCGTACCTTGTTCGGAAAGCTGTTTTATGAATATCTTCTTCTCTAATTCTTAACTGATGATAGCCAGATCGAAGATCTATCTTAGAATAAACCGCTGCTCCACGCATCTGATCAAATAGATCATCGATCCTTGGAAGAGGATATCAGTTCTTGATTGTTGCTTTGTTCAACATCCGATAATCAATACACAGCCTAAGTGTTCCATCCTTCTTTTTCACAAATATCACAGGCGCACCCCAAGGTGAAACACTTTGTCTAATCAAACCTTTTGTCAAAATTTCTTGCAATTGTGCCTTAAGCTCGACTAACTCTGTAGTAGTCATCGTGTAAGGCGCTTTGGAAATAGGTTCAGTTCCCGATTTGATTTCGATGGTGAAGTCAAATTCTCTCTTGGGTGGTAACCCTGGTAATTCTTCAGGAAAAACATCCCTGAAACTTTGTAACAGAGGAAATTGCTTCATGTAATCACCATCTTCTTCTAAAGATTCAGATATCTTTACTGCATAAAGGGTACATCCTTTATTCTTAGCCTTTTTAAGCTACATAGCTGACAGTTTTCTAACTGAAATTTCCCGTTTCACACCTTGAATCTCTGTTGTTTTGAGCTGATCATCCAAACATTTTATGTTCTTTTCATAGCAATCTACCTTTTCTTTATGGTTAGCTAACCAATTGACACCGATGACAATGTCATACAATCCTAAAGGTGTAACATAGAGGTCAACTTCTGTGGAAAAGTTAGGTAAGTCAAGGGCTGCCCCAAAAAGACACATACTCACTGTATGGAAAGAGTTATTACCATACTGTACAGTCCAAGATTTATCCATTTTCCCAGCTTTTCTTTTAAGTTTAGAATCAAGTTTATTAGAAATAAAACATTCAGTAGCTCTTGTATCAAAAAGAATAGTGACAGGTATGCCAAATAACTTACCTGGAACTTCTATAGGTGTTACTTGCTTTTCAGCTTGCTTGTCTGCTACTGCAGCATGTATCTTATGCTGCTGATTACGATCATCCTTCTTCAAAGGGCACTGATTTACGTAGTGATCTTTTCCACAATTGTAGCAGCCTCCTACAGGTCCCTTTTTAGGCTCAGAATTGCCTCCAGCCTTGTAATTGTCACGTCGTCCTCCATAGGGCTTCTGCCCATTGTTATAATTTTTAGCAAAATTATCCCTTACATTTCCAGCAAGCTTATTTACTACTGCTTTCTTACTGTTATCTCCTGGAAACTTACTCTTGTTTCCAAACTTTTTCCATGGTCCCTTTCTGGGTGCAAGAGAGGTTGAAGAAGGATTTGCAGTCTTCTTTCACACTTCCTCTTTATGAGCAGAAATAGCCTTTAATTTCTGTTCTTGCCTTATGGCCTTTTCAACAACTCATTCCATAGTGGTTGGACTGTGAACATCGACCTCTCCCCCTATCACGGGATTCAATCCCATGATGAATTTCTGTATTCTTAACTTATCGTCAGTTTGATACTACGGTACATACTTGAGGAGTTTTGTAAACCACTCCCAGAATTCAGTTACCGTTAGCTTCCCTTGAGCTAAGTTCTGAAATTCTGTCATTTTCTGATCATAGAAAAGTTGTGGCAGCCAACGTTGCCTAAAATAGCCTTTAAATTGATCCCAAGTAATATTGGTCTCATCAATGTTTAGTTCAGCTTTACGGCTATCCCACCACGAAGATGCTTCGTGGGAAAGCTGATAGGCTCCCCAAATAGCTTTGGTTTCCTCTGAGAAGTTCCTTATTGCAAATTACTTCTCCATTTTGCTGAGCCAGTTCTCAGCTCCATCTCCTAATGTGGTGTCATCGTACTTAGGTGGGCTTATCCTTTTTATATCATTAGTGAGTTCTGCTGCCAACCTGGCCTTTTTGTTTTCTGGTTGGATAGGTGCATTTACATCATTAACATCAACACCCACATTGGGGTTGTCCTCTGGAGGTGGCTGATTGTTATTACCAGCTTCTTCATCCTCCTCATTTCCCATCACCTGCTGCTCAAGTACAGCTAAACGATCTCTTGTGTCCAACAGGGCAGCAAGGATCTCATCAAGTTTCTGGGTTGTTGCCGCCCCTCCCTCAGGTGGAGCATTATTCGCAACATTCCCCCTTGTTCTAACCATTTACTGTTACAAGAAAATTCAAGTTTTTATCAGATTATGGACACAATAGGTCCAAGAGCTGCAACCTTCAGCTCTGATACCAAGATGTAACATCCTCATTTTAGACAATAGAACAAGTCAATTTTTTTTTTTGATAAATGCTTCCTGGTTCTAAATACATAATTTAGAACTCACAAATCAAATAACCATTCATATAACAGATAACCATATGCAGCTGTAATGACTCGAAGTACCTCTGATCTATTCATTCCATGACTCGGAAATCTACCGATCTATTCATGCGTGATAAGAGTTGGCATTTTTATTTAACACCCCACTCTTGCAGTTCTCTTCCCTATTCTGGGATTCAGAATGCTCTGTCCAAGGAACCTAACTGAATAACTGTTACCATTATTCATCGGCATCTCATTCCTTAGACCAGGTGACTCAGGACAACGCAATCATCAGCTTGTGATACTTTGGCCAAATATTTGAAACATACGGCTTATGTCTCGTATTCCTTAACGCCATACTCATCAATCTGGAATACGTCCTTCACCCCATTCTTATGTTATGTAGAATGTCTTATACCGACTTCTGTCAGTCCCTCCTATCCCAACTTATTCACTCAGAAACGGATTAGTAAGGTAATAACGTTATATGGATGCCCATGAGGACTAGGGATACGATGACATACTGGTTCAACCCTAGTTAAACCAGTGTGTCAAGATACCCCGAATCTCCTAGGCAGCCTTATAACCTGACCACATTCCTAATTGGTCCCTGAGTAACTCGTTCGAGATCAAGATGTAAATCTTAGCGATCAATGCAAAGGGTGTCGTCATAAGTCACCTGCATTGTTGTAACTTCGAGAAGATCCTAATCTTCTCAGAGGTACAACCCCGCAGTTGACTTGTGCCGTCAACCTTTAAATCCACCTCGAAAAGATCTACTTATTGATAAGTGTTACGCACACTAAGTTTAAATTACATTAAAGACGTTCCCCTAAGGTTAGCCTTTCCGAATCCTTTGATTCCTCATCTTAGGATGACCTTTCTCAATAAAACCCATTACACAGAGGAGTTTTTAAGGTCAAGGTCTCATCAAGGAGTTCATAGAATATACATAATTCTAAAACAATGGAATTGGACAATATCTCATAAACTTCACATGAGATTGCCATCAGAACCCCATTAGGTTTATATTAATTCTCATAACTGAATTTATATCATACTTATTAGTATCAAGATATAAATGATTAAGAATCCAATTAAATGTTGTCCTGTCATAACCAGGTCTAGGGATTAATAATTTAATTCAGCTTGTTTAGCGTTCTGCTTAGGTATATTTTAACCCTATCTTCCAAAAAGACAGTGATCTAAATTTCAATTTAGCCTTCGATAGAACATACAAGAACTGCTAAACACTCATAAGAATTCAGTCTCATTTTATTGCAAAGCTTACATTGATAATCACCAAAGTTTCCAAATATATACAATAATAACAATGCTCTCAAGATATTTGAACCGAAGAAGGTCAAACTATCAAGATAAGAATACAAACACATAATTAACAAATATCACTTTCCATCCCTTTCAGAATTAATCAAATACATTTTATGCATTCAACATACTTGATACAATACTCAACCGAAGAAGAACATCTTTCCTCAAATAGTACATTTAGAGAATCAAACTGTAATTCATCATAAACCAAGTTAAACAATCTGAACATCCTATCAGATCTGCATGCTTTTACCACTTATGGCGACCATCTACAAAATTTGTCAACATGGGTCAGTTCGATGAACTGAGCATGATAAGCACTAACTCTTAAAACAATTGAAATCCACCAACTGTTTTCATTAAACAACCTGTTTAAATGAGATCATTTCACCAAACTAGTATACATATTTCAGACTATGCTGATGTAATACAAAAGTGACCACAAACGTGTAACTCTATTATCATTATAGAATAGTCCTAAATACTTCCCAAATATTTCATCACAATATTAGAAATCAAGAAGAACGAAAGTATCCATATCATCTATCCATCTGAATTCCAAAAACAACAAACTTCAGACAGATCATTTCATTCAACAGTAAAAGGAATATCATAATAAATCATGATTCCGTAAATAGGATCAAAACAGTTCCAACGGTTAGATAAAAATATCATCATATATTTTCATAACAGAAGAGAAAGAAAACAAGTCATTCAAATTTCCCTTCAACAAGCTCATGACTGTACCATCTCCTTAAATGGAAACATTCACCTTACATGCATACGAAAAAGTCAGACGAGTCACAAGAAGAATCACTATTTTGTTAACATCAAATATAACAAAACTTCTGTACAGTAGCTATCACGCCAACAGTGATGACTATCTACCAAACAGACTCCACATGAAACAACCAACAAGAAGATATTCCCCACATCGCCTGTCGAGGTGCAGTCGATGGCTCATAGTTCAGTCAAGCTCAAGGTAGGATAGTCATGCAACAGAATACGTAAACACGACTACAATCCCATACATCAACCTACAGTCCCCTTCTAGTTCATAATAAACATTACAAGGCTTTCGGACCCAAGGTCGAAATCAAAGAGCTTCAATTATTTGCAGTCAACAATAGACTCCTCAACACTAAGCAACCGATGTTTCCCTAAGACTATGCCGAGATAATCACACAGAATTTCTGCAACATGCACAGCCTTATGTAACTGAAATAATCAGAAAGGAAACATGACATATCGTAATCTCATCAAGACACATTTAGGGTTTGAAGTGTGGTATTCACGACCCATTTTTACAAAGACAAGTTACATGATACCTAACTATACTCATGGAATTCAACAGTGCCAAAAACAACAAGTGAACCAATCAGGTTGACTAGAGGCAAATGCTATAGTTACCTATCAAGGGTTAAACTGAACGCAAACAACAGTAACAAGATAAAAATAATAAATGATTCCAACTGTGCCAATCAATATTTTTGCACAAGCTTGCACAGAAAGGAAATGTAACATACACTCAAGAGTCTGTACCAAAAATTCATACAAAATAACATAGGTCGTATACCTGTTACTCCTTCAGAACTCCAACAAAATCAAATTACCAATACTCAAATATATAAACCTATAGCTTCAACAGAGGTCCATAATACACGACTCAATCAATGGATTCTACAGATTCGTTTCGAGTACAAAAAATAAATATATTGCATAATATCAATGGGTTGCATCCCATAACCACAATGCAAGGGAAAAACAACTTTAGAATGGTCTCAAAGAAGTACTGTAACACAACAAGTTATCCATTCAACAAATCCTAAATATCATAGCTGAACCCGAACAAGATTCAATAACCACTACCTTAATAACCTCAACAGAGTTACAAAAAGTTCAATTAAACTGAACAATCAAACAAATGTCCAGCAGTATCCCTTCCGACGAGTATCAACAACAAGCATCGACGACAAGTATAAATCAACAAGCATCACAGTAGCCTGTACCCATCATGAGAACAATTCATGGGTTCTCACAGAGCAGGCCTAGCATACATTCATTTCATATATTTCGCAAACTAAAAGCCGGAATGCAAATCACAAGGAAATATAGCAACAGTTTGAAATACAATAAACACCCATCAAGGGTTAAATTGAAAAACTGAACCAGCATGAAGATACATTGCCAAAAATCACACAAGACTACCATAGAAACCAACCAATTCCAAAAATCATCTGAACAGAGTTGTTCTAATGAAATCACTTGAAAGACAACAAGATTTTTAAAGGTTAGGGCCTAACATGCCTGGATATTTTCTCAAAATTCCGAAGCAGACCATTGAAAGAGCTCGATCCTTCTCTTCCTTTTCCAAGTTAGAGCCACCAACAAAAATTTGCTATTTCCATGACTTATATATTTTCCTTGCCAGAGGAAAGAGCTAGTTACGCTCATACTTGCCATGCAACACCAAGAAGACTGGTGCGAAGAACCAGTGAACAGACAGAAGGAAAACTGGAGCGCATGTAAAACCAAACAAACAATTAACTTTCCATTTTGCATGCTTCCCCAAGAAATCCGAGCTTGAAGCCCGAGTTCATTGATTGCATTAATTCCCAATTTCCCGCTCAACTCCACTGCCACCGACCGCCATAATTGGTGATGGACAAATGCACATCATAGATCATTTCTAACTTTGGTGACTTGCCACATCGGCTCAAGTTAGTCATTTTAAAACTTCCACCAATTACCTATCCCTCATGCTTATCCATGCATTTAATAACATAGAAACTACCGCCCATGGTTCGCACCCCTCCATAGGTCCCCTTATTCTTTGCTCAATAGTTAGGTTAGTAACTTAGGTTAGGATTTAGGATAACACCTAGTCTAACCACTTAGCACATAGATACTAACTTAGAACATTAGCTCTTAGCCTAGGTCTAGGTTAGATTAACACTAATCTAACCCCTAGGTTAAGTTTAGTTTTAGGTTACTAACATTAATAATTCCAGTTAGGTCTAACATTTCATATACTCAGAAAAAGACCTACAACATGCATTCTCGAACAGGGTTCACTCCTGTACTGCCATTAGGCTACAGAATTATATGTAATAGAATTATTACCTGGTCCACGATCAAGACCTTCCAGATATACTTTGATATTGGGAACCATTCCATTTCACACGATCAACCTGAGTTAGACTCGGGATTGGCTTTATTCAACGAATTCAGACCTTGCAACCTGTGAAAGGTTTATAATTTTTAATTCATCACGAATAACTTAAAGCACCACTTGGATCAATACCACTGATCCAAGGCTAGGTCTTATAGATGAATAACTTCATAATTCGTTCCGAGATCAGATTAAACTCAGATGCAAAATGAAATAAATAAAAGAGTCCAATCATAATCCGACTCAGTCAAAGATCTGCAATCTGCAAAGAAGATACAGTACATATCAAGCATGACTTCTCAATCAAGGAACACATCCTTTTACAAAGAAATCACATATCAACACTTGTATGCTTAGGAGGAAGTAACAACAGTTCAGGGTGTTACATCAAACGGATCATACCTTGCCCAATAAGGTATTTGACTTCATTGGAGTCAAAGGAGAAGTCACAACTAGTCATGCTTTCTTCTAAGCATGAGGGTGAGCTACAAAGTACCAAGGATCAGCTGTCATACCTCTTCAATCCAAATGCAGAGCAACTAAAAGAGGTATTGGATTTTTTTTCAGTTGACACCTTGATTATTTTGGTAGAAGACCAGCTTCTTGTTGATTTTCCACTCATTCAATCAGCCATGTTCAGTGCCAAATCAGTTGCATGGTTGCAACTTTTAAGAAAGGGAAGCTATTTCTCCCAACTAGTTGTAGGGTTTGTTTAGCCCACTTTTTCTTCCAGTTAGAGTAGGATAGGTAGTTTTTCTTTCATTAAAAGAAGTGCTTGTGCACACTCTACATGTTCCATTTTGGAGCATGTATGACCTTTAGTTTTGTACATAGTTTTTGTGGTGCTAGTTTTTCTCTTGCACAGTCCATTTCAGTGGGTTTCCCAATGGCTCAGAGAGGAGGTTTTCAAAGTTCAGATCAGTTTGTAGGCTACAAATCATGACTCCATGCCCAATGGATGCTTCAGGCAACTGGTAACTTCATCCAGCAGGCAGATGACCCCTCTGAGTCACCAAAATTGTTATCCAAAATGTGCCCCTGCTCATTTTTTGTGGCTAACTCCTCTCATTTTTTCCTCTCTTGTGCCTCAGTCATAATAATTTTTCTTTCCAAGCACTCAAAACCTTCTAGAAATGACACCATTAGATGGAGCTCTTTCTTAGCTTTCCAGAAAGGTAAAGTTTTCCTCCTAACTCCATGTATTTTTGAAGTTATGGCTCGGTGGAGTTTTTTCGAAAAAGTTTCCCCTGAAAGGCCCGTGGCCAATGAGATGCCACCACGTGGCACCTAGAGTGGTGGAGCGTGGGGAAATTTTGGAAAATTTTCCAAATGACCAAAAAGGTGCAAAAATTCGAATTTTTGCCTACCAACCCGATTTGGCCCTGTTTTGCCCTAAAACTTCAAATCGCCATATCTTTCGATCCAGAGCTCATTTTTTCACTTTCTTTATATCAATGGAAAGCTGGTGAAATTATCTACAATATTCTGGGGTCAATTTTGAATTTTGGTGGATTTTGGAGAGATAAAATCAAAAAATTCTTCTAGCATGTGGTCATGAATAGAAATGACGTTTCAACCACCGATTTTAATGAACAATGGCTCGCATTCTCTCCCAGCATGGTTAAAAATGTCAGGGGATGGGTCTGTCAAGTTTCCCATGTTGTTTTGATGGCATTTTGGTCAATTGTTGAATCCCTTGCACGTTTTTCCGTGTTTCTCTCTCCTGGGGTCGTGATTTGCACTGTAAAAGCTAGAATGAGTTCATTTTTGCAAAAGAGAGACACTTTTCAGTTCTGCAACTTCCTTTTTCTTCCTCCTTGGTAGAATTTGTGAAGAAATTTTACCTTTCCATGTAATGCAGCACCTTTTCTTGCCTCTGGATCACTGTAATGTACTGTATTGGATATGAGATGTTGATATATGTTATGTGATTAAAATCCCTCAATCCTTTCATATATCTATCATTGCTTTCTTGATCTTTCATTACATTTTGAGCATTTTTGCATGTTTTGTGATGTGTTTCCTTTTTTATTGTGTATTTCATGTAGCATCAGGTGTCTACAACTCCTTTGGTGCATCATCTATTTGCATTAGTTCTTTCTTTTTGCATTCCCTATCTCTGTCTCCTTGGAATTTAGAGTAGATTTAGGAGTTTAAACCTATGTAATTGTGCAAGTAAAATAGATGATCAGAGGATTTGAGGAACCAGCCTCTAATCTAGAGATTCCTCTTCCATTTTTGTGAGTCCCACACTTGGGAAGAGGATTCAATGTTGTGCAATCACACTGGATGCTACTATGATCAAACTAGAAATCTGATCAACATCTAGGGGGTGCTGTTGATTTGCCACAACAAGACCCATATATGTCGGCCATGATCAAATACACCAAACAAACTCAAAAACAACTCAAAACCCCATCACCTGAATAGCTAAAAACTACAAACACCATAACCACAATTAGTCAAGCTCAATAATTTATCACACATAAAATAATAAATAAAAAAAATCATACATTTTTGTAAATTATCTTTAACCAATCAAATTCCTCATAACACTATCAATAAGGCTCATATCCTTCACCAAACAACTGCCTCCAAGAACCAGTCTCCACCTTTGGGCCTCAAGATCACCCAAGAACACCTCAAATATGGAATGTAACGAATCATTGTATTCCCCTTAACTTTAATAGCACATCTATGCTATCTATATCTCATGAAACTTCCATACATGTAAACCACACTAAATTTCCTCTCCACCCAAATAAGCTTCCTAGATATAAGTTTTAGAAACACAAGTGGTTTGCACCCTTTCTTCAACTTTAAAAACCTTCAAAGACTTAAATGGAAAAAAATTCATCCCTATTCAATATCCAACTGATATAAATTAAAAATAAATCCATCATATTAATCTCCTACCTCCATCTTCTAGCGAGAGAAATCACGTCCTAAGAAGCAATCAATCTTCTTCTCCGGAAATTGAGATGAATGACCTATTAAATTTGATCATGATGAGAAAAAAAATACACCATTAGAAATATCTATGAATATAATTTCCATAACATCTTAAATTTAATTCAAACTCTAATTGGAAGGCCTTCAACCAAGTCCATCTCTAAAAACTACTCAAAATTTCCCTAAAACTGACTTAATACCAGTCTTCATAAATAAGGCATAATTTTCCCTCTATAATCTTAACCATGATCTTAAATCATCATTTACATCAATTAAAACTCTGAGGATAAAAATAATGTCAATTTATTTCATACATCCTTTGGAAAAATTTGTCCCAAACTGAGAATCTTTAGAAACATGCCTGTTTGATTGGGGTCCACATACTATCACATACTCTACCATGCATTTATGGAAATATGGAGGAGTCCTCTACAACATCTAATCACCATAATAGAAAAAACAATTGATTATTTTCAGCTACCATGAATTTATTCTCTATCACTCTTGTCCTAGGGTTTGAAATCCTTAACAAGCGATTTACCTTCTTAAGATTTGTTTATAAATGTTTGAGCCTCATTTAAACTTATCCCAACTCTAGGATATTTTTAACTCCATGACCCAACATCCCAAAAATATTTATCTTCCCATGAAAAATATGCTCATGCCAACCATGAGTATTACACTTGCTTCAAGCTGGAAATAACACTCTCAAGAACCTCATCTCACCAAAAACATCATATCTTGAAATTTTATCAACATGGAAACCTATAATTTTTCCCGCATAATCCTGATACACTCTAATAACATATCCAATTATCACCAATACATGAATAGATTGTAATCTTCATGTACCATCTCATTTGCATGACTAGGCCTTGGGGATTTTCCTATTCAAGGATATAATAGATTGAACCAACAATGAAACTCATCATGAAACCATTATAACCTATCTCTACATGATTAAAAACAACATAAAATACCTCTAAAAGTGATCTCAATATCTCACACATAACTGTAAGTTCCTATAATTCCTAATTAGGTTTTAAAATGCTAGGATTAGGCCTAGTGTGCACCATGACAAAGTAGACCAACCACATGGCTTTCCTTCCAATAACTCCAAAATAACCTAGCCCACCTGATACAACATGTATCATTCCTCTGCATGCTTCTATGATATCATATGCCTCTATATCTCACTCTCATGCACCATTTGGCCTTCAACCATCTAGACTAGGTTTAGATGAACACTTGAAATCTTGCTCAAACCTATACCTACACTCCTCCACTTCACTATGCATAATCATGAACTTCACCACATGTCATAAAAGAATTAAAAACAAATCTAAATCAAGTAGTTCATACTCTAAAGAAAGTAGTTCATACTCTAAAGAAAGTAGAACAGACTTCGGAAAAACTCTGAACCATTTTTTATTTTACCTTATAAATAGTCGTACACCTCTGACACACCATACTAACCATGATATACCTCATGAAAACCTCTACTCAACTTAAACTATGATCATGACTACTAGACCATGCTTCATATTACTATAGTAACTCACTATACTTGGACACTACCAATCAACCTTCATGTTTGATAGCGAATGACACCTTGTGGAGACTCACACAACACCATGACACACTTTTCCATCAATGCCTTTGACATCAATGACAATACTGACACATAATGGCCAAAAATCTCCCCATTTTTCATTGATGGCAACCAACATGACTAAAAACCTACGTGACTCTTTTTCATGTTTCTAATGATTCTATCCCCCTTAGAAATATATGATAAAGTATACTATGATGACTAGACATGGAAAATGACAACACAATACAAATCACAATGGCTACTTTGATGAATCTACTTACTAGTTTTTGACCTCAACAACAACAAAGCTGATCAATGGACCTTATATGAGATTTCACATATCTCACCCTGAAATGATATCCTCATATTTTATCTTCATTTAAGCTAAAAATCTCCATCTACGTCTGAACTATGTAAGAAATCACAAAATCTACCTCTAATATTTGCAAAATGTCTTTTATGACCATTATCCCTAAAGTACATCTATAGATCAATTTATACAAACTTTTTCAAACCATGAAAACCCATACACAATATGACACACTTCCTTATATTTCCCCCTGGGATCATTCTATCCTTCTCTAACTGAAAACATAAATATTTGAGTTTTTAAATTGCATATTTTTCATGAAAAACTATCAACCATAATGCCTCTAACCTGAAATCACTTTTTAGTGATCTATTCTTATTTCTTATTTTATTTCAACCTTCTTGAGTTTATGACTTGCTTTCCTTTCCACTATACTTGCAATCATGACCAATTACACCTTTTTAGCACCCCCCTACACTTCTCACACCTTATTGGGATAAAAAATATCTCTCCCTTCCTTGATAGGCCATATCATACTTTTAGTATACCATTTTGTTACTTTCATATGCCTTTTTTAATATGTCATAGTCTTATGAGACCAAACATGATTCACTTACCAATGCATATTGTACATATATCCTTCATAACTTTATTTCATGGAGTTAGTGGGAACTTTAGGCTCCCCTGAAACATATTCCATCACATAGTACGATGAATCCTCCATACAAAGTTTGAGATATTAAATATTGTTCCTTTTAATACTGTAACCTCTTTAAGTGATGAAACTCAAAACCATACCTTGGATTGAAGCTTCCACTAAAGTTCTATGGATTTTTCTCATGAAACACAACCTCATTTAGGATTGTATATCCTTGCAAAACATTATAACTTCAAATGTACCTATATGAAACACAATTTTAGACCTAAATGTCCACATACAGACATGTAGCTCATCATTTCTCATATCGCTATAAGACTGTAGTATCTCCTTAGCAAAACTGTAGCAAAAATGAAGAAAATTGCAGCAGAAGAGAAAGAGCACCATGAAGTACTTAAATATTGATTTCCTCATACATTTATTATTTGATCATCATGGGACTTGTCTCCCCCTACTTCAATAATCCTTTATTAACCTAGAGCACACCATTTCATCATATGCAAGTCATTTATACCTTGTCCTATTCATACTCCATTTTTACTTGATTGCATTACCATTCTAAGACCTCATTCTTCAATTATATATTCTTGTTTCAAACAAGCTAGATCCATCTTAGGCTATTCTTACATAATTAAAGATGTTATAATAGAAATAAATATTTTCCATAGATATACTCAATGCTAAAAAATTCCTTTCTTCAATTTAAAAAACTCTGACTTGTCCTAATTGTATGCCTCTTCACAATACTTTGAAGGTACTTAATCAAACTTGAGACATCAAAAACGTAACATGACTTCTTATTACTGCCTTAACTATCAATACTTGACATACTAACCTATTTTGAAGATGATTATACACTTTTATGAAGGAATATAACATGAATGTAATCTTTGAGGACATAAAATACCTTTTATATTTTAATACAACCTCCTGGCACAAACGGAGACACTTTAACTAACCATCAAACATTGAAATTCCATGAGAAATTTGGAATTAACACAACACTTATACCTCTTAAAACATTAAAAATCTTGCAAACTTTCATCTCCATCTAAAAACCATCTGAGCATGACACATCATATATCAAGAATATGATACAAAATCCATTTTCATAATAGGAAGCTACTCCCCTTATCTCAAGATGATTTTATACAACCATTTCTCTGACACCTCCTTTAAGGATTTCAAATAATGCACTAACGATCTAATACACAAATTTATATACCTTGAGATGAATTCAAAATTGAATGATAATTATCACCTTTTGATAATGACCTTACTTTTGACTAAACATGTAATTCATTACAAGAACAAAACTCAGAAATATTACACCTCTAATAAAAATAACATTCTTTCTTTATTTGACAAGACTTCTCAACATATAGATCATATGAAGCATCAACTTACACACCTAGAATACTCATACCCATGATGATAAAATTGGTTCATAGAGACACATTAGGATCCTTTCAAATGAAAAAAATGATAAAATTAGACACCTAAAAGAGACAAGGACTCAAAAAATCATGGATAGATCAAATAACATACCTTACAACTCTTGAAGTTTCCCACACTCCTAGCTTCTTCAACTTCTCATGTACTAAAGAAGTGAGAATCATACTATATTCTTCACCCTTTAATATTTCTACTGAACATATCATACTTCCTTATTCTAATTTGGGCATGAGGAATTTGTCTTCCATCTTAACAATACTAGAAATATCTTTGGAAAAATTCATTGGATTAACCATCATGGTATGAATTTCACACTAAAAATAAGTTATCTTAACCTATTTGTCTTGATCAACATCCTTCTTGACCATATTTATAGCCTTGAAAATCTCATATTCACTCTTGGTACTGATTTTTCTCTCGAAATCATTGTTCTCATTCCCTTTGAAATCTTGAAACCTGCTATTGACTCTTCAAGATCAACCTTGGTGAAAAAATCTAGCAATGTGTCCTTCATTATGAAAATTAAAAGACATAGTCCAATTACTGTTTCCTCTTAACTCATACACTCTTAGATTCCAAAAACATTCATTTTCCTTGTGACCATATCCACAACAAGAGTATAATTCACATTTGAAGAGGATTTCACAATGTTTAGGAGCTCCTCGTTTGCAATTTGTAGCCCTATGACAAAAAATCCTTACAAGAATAGAAACATCCATTGAAAGAAACACCATTCATTATAGCATTAGGTTTTCTAACAGATTTATACTTTCTTAGACCATATTTATTGGTCACCTTGACATCATATTAAGAACTTGGTCCAGCTCCTTCATAATTCTCCTTTTTCTTTCCTTTAAAACCTAGGCCCATTTTATCATTTACATATTTTTTACCTTTGAATATCCCATCAACAACTTCAAATATCCTATATAACCTCTTATACATATTTAACCTATTAGATGCATATTCTAAATACGATGCTAAGGATTTCAACCTTTCTCCATACCTTGAATAAGTTTTCTCTTTATCCCTTAGGGTTTTAGTTACTTTATCAACTTGCAATTATAAACCCTTGATGGCTTGACCATGCTCTATCTTCATGAAAATAATATGATCTTTTAGACTATGAATCACAAACTTTTTAACTTCATACTTCATCCTTAACGTAGCCTCAACATCTGAAGACTTACCCATGCTTCTTCTCTGAAAGGATCTCCTTTAATTTGTTAAACTTAATTTTTAAGGACCTACTTTGATACCAATTGTTTGAAGCACAATCGAATGAGGGGGTGTGAATCAGGCTTGAAATTTATTTACTTAATTTACCATTGTTACAACATCTATTCAATCATATAAATTCGTCATTAGCTTATTAAGTATGTACTATACATTCAAATGAACATGAAACATTAGATAGAAAATAGACACAAGATGTAAGTAGAAAAACCTCAAGGGGAATGAAATCCAATGAATTCTTTTTTGATATTACTCACAAAAAATACTAAAGTGAATATTACACATCATAAGATATTTCTTTAGTGAGGAACTAACCCCAGAAGGAGTACGAACACCTAAACCCTTATTGATATTACTCACAACAAAATAATTGCATTAATATGACTCATCACACAATATTTTGATGATAATATAAATGATGATATGCTACAACAACTCAATAAATTGTGATCACAATATTGAACTCCAAACTCCATCAAACACTACTTTAAACACTCCTCCTTTTGGGTCACTCAAATTTGGAAAAACCTAACTTGATTTGATCTCAAAACCTTACACACATGCTCTATAAAATTCATCTCCCTTTTTCTCACTTCCTTGGGTCCAAATTGATGCATTCATGTGTGTTACACACTCACACTTGGGCCACTATTTTTCCCTCTAAAACCACTAGTTCTAAAATGAAGTGAAACATAATTTATATATCCTTCTCAACTCAAAAACATAAGAGAGGTTTTTAATTCATAATTATATGGAAAAATACAAATAAAAAACATAACAATAAACTCATGCACATTCATAAAATGGACCTATATAGGTCTTCCCTTCTCAAATGCACCAAACAATCTAAGAAACAACTCAATACCCCGTCACTTAGATGGATTAAAACAAAAAACACCATATACATGATTCTTCAATCTCCGTAATTTATCACACATGTAAAATAAGACATAAAAAATCATCCAAGTTTTTTAATTAGATTGCACCAATCAAACTACTCATAACACTATCAAGAAGGCTCATATCCTTCACCAAACATATGCTTCCAGGAACCATTCTTCACCTTTGCGCCTCAAGATCACCCAAGAAGACCTCAACTATGGAATGCAATAAATCACTAAAATCCCCTTGAACTATAGATCACATAAATTATATATATATTTCATGAAACATATATACTTGTAAACCACACTAACTTTCCTCTTCATTAAAATGAGCTAACCAAAAATTTGTTTTAGAAACACACCTAGTTTGCACCCTTTCTTCACCTTTCAAGACATCCAAAGTCCTTAAATAGGACCAAAATTCATCCCCCTTCACTCTCTAACTAATATCAAGAATCAACTAATCCACTTCATTCATCATCTACCTCCATCTTCTAGCTAGAGAAATTTTGTCCTTAGAATTAAGAAATATTCTTCTCCACAGATTAAGATGAATGACCTATCAAAACTCATCATCATGAGACAAACCATACACCACTAGAATTCCCTCTTAATCATATTTCCATAACATGTTACATTTCCTCCCAATTGCAAGAATAAGGCCTTCAACCAAGTCCATCTCTAAAAACTTCTAAAAACTACCCTCTATAAGCTTAACCATGATTTGAAAACATCATGAACATCAAGTATAACTCCTAGGATAAAAACAATATCAATTTATTTCATACCTCCTTTGAAATGTTTTTTCCCGAAATGAACATCTTCTAAAACATGCCTATTTGAGTGGGGTCCACATACTATCACATATTATACGATACCTTTTTGGAAAGCTGGAGGAGTCCTATACAACCTTCAATCATCATAATAGAACAAACAATCAATTGTGGAAACCTACCATGAATTTTTTATCCATCACTCTTGTGCTAGGATTTCAAATCCATAAAAAGTAGTTTACCTTATTATCATTTGTTCATAAATTTTTGGGCCTCATTTTACCTCATTAAGCTCTCGGATCTTATAAAATCCATTACCCAACATCCTTGAAATAATAATCTTCCCATGTAAACTCTTCTAATGTCAACCATGAGCATTTCACTTTCTACAAGATTGAAATAACACTCTCAAGCACCTAGTTTCACTAAAAAAAATCATATATTGAAATTTTATAAACTTGGAAACCTAATATTTTTCCCATAGCATCATGATACACTCTACTAACATCTCCAATTCTCACCAAGAGATTAATATCTTTGCATCTTCATGTCCCATCTCATTTACACGACTAGACCTTGGGGATTTGATTGTTCTAGGCTACAAAAGACTGAACCGACACTAAAAATCATCATGAAACCTCTACAAAATATCTCTACATGATGAAAAAAAATGTAAAATACCTCCAAAAATTATCTCAAGAGATCACACATAAGATCACACATACCTGTAAGTTCCTATCATTCCTAATTAGGCCTTCAAACACTAGGATTAGGCCTAGTGTGCACCATGAAAAAGTAGAAACACCATATGAATCTACTTTTAAGCACTCCAAAAGGACCTAACATAGCTTATTAAACATGTAGCATATGTATGCATGCTTCTCTGATCTCATATACCTCTAAATCTCACTCTCATGCACCATTTGGCCTTCAAACATCTAGACTAGGTCTAGATGAGAACCCAAAAAACATGCTCAAACCTATACCTGCACTCCTCCACTTCACTCTACATATTAATTACCTTCACCAAATTTCATAATAGCATCATAATAGAATTCAAAAAAACTCCTAAGCAATTAGTTCATACTCTAAAGCAATTAGTTCATACTCTAAAGAAAATAGAATAGACTTCAGAAAAACTCCAAAGAATTCTATATTTCACCTTGCAAATTTGCATACACCTCTTCCACACCATACTAACCATGATATACCTCATGATAACCTTTACTCAACTCAAAATTTTATCATTCCTACTAAACCATGCTTCAAAATACTATAGTAACTCACTAGACTTGGAAACTACGACCCAACCTTCATGTTTAACACTGAATGAAACCTCATGGAGACTCACACAACTCCATGACACAATTTTCCATCAATGGAATTGAAATTAATAACAATAACACACAATGGCCAAAAAAGGCCTATTGATAGACCTTGGTTGACTAGAACCAATAGAGATAGTGAGTACAACAAAAGGCCTATTAAGAGACTGATGATGGATATAGATGATAAGTACATTATGTAAATTCAAATACCCATCCAAAAATGCTCTAGGATTATTGATATAAACTATAAAATAATGACTAGGAAAACTAGGAGAACGATCCCCAAAGGTAATACCGTGAATTTTGATAACCTTATGATTATAAATAAAATATACACCTTTTTAAATGAAAGATGGAATATACCTAAGATTATGTAACCAATGGAGACAAAAACATAATGCACTGTAGATTTAGGAGTAGCAATAAAAAAAATAGGTTGATGTGAAAAATAAAATGAATTGTAATAGGTAGAGTGTGTTAGAATGAATGTGGGAAGATATTATTGAATAATTATAGATCCACAAAATAAAGAGCTGAGGATTATAGATTATAATGTGCAGACATTTAAATAGAAGTTTATATATGCATATAACATTTAATAGATCATTAGTGAAAGTAAATAACAAGAAATGAAAGTAAATGAGATAAGAGACACCAAATTTAAGTGGAGACACCCAAAGGGAAAAACTCCACTGAAAACATTATCTTATATTAATAATTTCACACTTTAACCCAACACTTCCACTTCACTCCTCAGTCTCATAGTAAAAAATAACAGACTTCTACCTCATTATATAAGAACTCGCATAAGTAGCTTGAGCTTAGATCAAATGGTCTATATGCTTAGTAAGACTCTGTAATTTAGTATCACAAGTAAACAGTCTCGTGAGGGATCATCCTTCTTATATAGGATGTGTGAGCAGTTATACCTCTTCACTCTTTTTAAGGCTGTGAAAGACCGACTAAGATTATTAAAAATAATCTTTAAGACAAGTGATTGTCTAAGTGGTTATCCCCACTTGAAATTAACACCCCAACACTCCCCCTTAATGTTAAGTGGGGAAGAAAAAATTAACGACATGCCAATATTACCTTTTTCTACAAAAGGATTTACAGATCCTTGAATCAAAAATAGTGATTCAAGCTAGCATGCAAATAAGGGAAATCAAGTGATCTTACCATACATAAATTCTTAAGAACAAGTTATTTTTGTATGAAGACTTACATTAGATTATGGAGCCTTTTATAAACTAAGGCATACCCATAACTAAGCTTAGTTGGGATTTACAAGTAACTTCACTTATAATGACACCTTTACTTATTAAAATATGGAGGAGGTATTGGAAGTTTACAAAAACCAGTAAGAGGTGGAATTTTCAAGCAAACTCCCCCTCAATGACAAATCTGATAGGCCCAACAAGGCACAAAACATGCAAAACTTCATAACACAAAATGTCTTGGTGAAGATATCTCTAACTTTATCTTCAGTAGAACAAAACTTGAGATCAATATCACCATTTAGAATTTTTTCTCAAACAAACTGCATATGACTTCAATATTCTTGGTCTTTTGATGCTAAACTAGATTCTTTGCAATATAAATGCAACTTTGGTTATCACATAGAAGATTAGTTCTCCCTTTGACACCCACATGTAGTTCGTCCAATAGTGTTTTCAGCTACATAGCTTCTTTGGAAACTTCCATAGCACTTCTATACTCTGCCTTAGTAGAAGAGATAAACATTGTTGGTTTCTTCTTGGTACTCTAAGTGATGGCACCTACACTCAATTTGAAAAAATATCTTGAAGTAGACTTTCTATTTCCAACATCACCAACATGATCAGAACAACAATAACCAAATAATTGTGAATCATTACAAGAAGAAAAAAAAGACCATAATTGATTGTCCCTTTAATATATTTCAAAATTATTTTTTATATTTTCCAATGAGACTCATAATGTTGTTTCATAAATATTGAAACTACTCCTACTGTATAAGAAATATCAGGTCTAGTAATGGTCAAATAAATTAGACTACGAACTAGTTGTCTATACAAAGTAGGATAAAATTTAGCACAAGCTAGTTTAGGGTATAACTTAACACCAAATTCAATAGGACTGGCAATACATTTACATTAAATCATGTTAAATATTTTAAGAAAATTCATAGCATACTGGGATTGAGATGAAACAATAGACTTATGATCCTGAAATATAATCATGCCAAGAAAATGATTTAATAAACCTAAATTAGTCATTTCAAAAACTTTGTTAGCTTTTCTTTTATTCTTACAATTAAATTTTAATCAATTATAGTAATAAAAAATCATAAACATATAGAATAATAATGATAATATGATTGTTATCAAACTTACCAAATAAATCATTATCAGAATAACAGTTAAAAAAACCAAGTTCCTAAAAGACCCTATTATTTTTAGCATACGAAGATCTTGGAGCTTGCTTAAGACCATACAAAGACCTTTTAATCTTATAGAAATAAAGTTCTATACTAGGGTATTCAAAACATTTAGGATGACTCATATAGATTTCTTCTTTTAAGTCACCATTTAAGAAAACATTTTTGACATACTTTTGTTGAATCTCCCAGCCATATTGGGTAGCTAATGCAAGAAGAACTCTTGCAGTGCTCATCTTAGCAATGGGAGAAAAGATCTCAACATAGTTATACAACATTTCTGAGTGAAATCATGAGCTAAAATACTTTCCTTGAACTTTTCAATCTCTCTTAGATATTTATATTTAACTTTGAACAACCACCTAGATCCTACAATGCTTATTTTAGAAGGAGGAGGGACTTGTTCCCAAGTCTCATTTTTTATTAAAGTATTATATGCATCCTTCTTAGCTTGAATTCATCTATCATCTTGAGATTATACTTCAAAGGATTGTGGTTCTACCTCATAGAGGGTCATCAAGGCATGATAAGTATGTTGAATTCTAATTAGATTTCTAATATTATCAGGTTGAGAGTTTTAAACAAGACTTTTAGCCCATTTAGCAACCTTAGGTTGTAAGACAATTTGGGATGATTCCCCCTCAATATCCATCATATCTAGATTATCATGAAAATCCTCTTGAACTTATGTTTCCATGAGAGAAGAATGATCACGCTCTATCTCCAGAGTTGGAGAGGAGGGTTCATGAGGATTATCAGAGAAATTTCTTTCTAAGACATGAACATTTCTGTTTTCAATAATATCATGCTTGAATGGGTCATAAAATCTTAAGAATTTAGTTTTATAGCCATAGCCAACAAAAAATCAAGAAAACAAGGTTGGATCAAGCTTTTTCCTTTTGTCTTTTGGAATGAAGATAGAAGTAGGACTACCAAAGATCTTAAGGTGAGAGATATTACGTTTTTACTGTGTCCATACTTCACGAGGAGTAGATTGGAAAAGAGATTTATTAGGAACTCTATTAAGAATATAAAAATTAGTGTTCATTTCTTTAGCCCATAATAATTAGGCACATTGGAAACATGAATCATAGTCCTAGCCATTTCTAAGACAGTCTTATTCTTCCTTTTTGCAATAACATGTTTCTAAGGGGAATAAGGAGTAGTTAGCTCTCTTTGAATCCCACATGACACATAGAAGATATCAAACTATTTGCTAATATATTCACCTCCATTATCGGTCCTAATTATTTTAATTTTCACATTAGAAGCATTCTCAACTAGAGCTTTAAATTCTTGAAATTTAACTAGGACTTTATAATTCTTCTTAATGAAATAAGACCAAGTCATCCTACAATAATCATCAATAAAGAAAACAACATACAAAGTAGAACTAAGAGAAGTAACTTCAATAAGACCTCTTAGATCACTATGAATCACTTCTAATAACTAGGAGGAGTTAGGATCATGATGTTTGTGAAAAGGTTGATCATGTTCCTTACCACATAGGAAAATTTCTCAAGTTTCATGATCTGATTCTATCTTAGGAAGTCCAATAACAAGATTCAGTCTAGACATATCATATAAGGTTTTTAAATTAACATGACCAAGTATTTCATTGCAAAGATAGATATCATTCCTAGAAGGTGAAGAAAAACAAAACTCAAATATAAATCCATTAAAGATATATAAGACATTTTTATGAATGTTAGAAGCAATAAAATTTTAACCTTATCTTTGACATAGCACTTATCTTGTAGAAAAGAAAATTTACAATTTTATTTAGTTAGTTGAGAGCAAGACAAAATATTCTTTTTTAGTTTAGGAACATACAAGACATCTTTAATTACACCATTTGACAACTTAACATTTCCACAGACTTTAGATCTAATGATAGAGTTGTCTCCTAGATACATATTTTCCTCACAATTGACAATATTTGAAAGGATACCAAGAGTACAAGTCATGTGCCTAGAAGCACCACTCTCAAGAATCCACTCATTTTCATTTGAAGCTGAAAGGGATGTATTCAAGGAAATTGACTATTCAACTATATTTGTTTGTTTTTCTTCTGATTTTGACTTTTGGTTTTTATTGTTAATTTTTTTGTTTTTATCATTCTTGACTAGTCTATTAGTTTTTACTCTACAATTGTAGTGCCCACTTCCCTTTGGCACCTTTTATTACCGATCATGATACTGTAGACTATATGACAAACATTTTAATAGTTTTGATTTAGTATGGGATTAGATGTCAGATCATGGATTATTGTTGAATCTAATTATATATAATGCATGGTGATTATTAGAGACACTCATATGTGGATGATGATATACTATTGACATGGATGTTTAATAAAAGTTATTCAGACAGGTGATTTTTGGAGATTATGAGCAAACTTAGAAAAGGGAAATTATTTGATGATGATATAATTGCTAAATAAATTTACAAATGATATAGTTGTTACTTTGATGTTGCTGATACATATTGTGAGTGATTTTGTTAAATTTCCTTGATGGTGTTGTGATTCACATACTTAGATGATCTTGTGATTATTTTATATATTCATTTTGGACGTTTTGATGTGGCCATGAGGTCGAAGGAGGTATTTGTATTTTGCAGGTTAAATATATGACAACAAAACATCAGGGGATCAGAGACCAACCAAAATGGAATTCTAGGTGAATTCAACATGGTCACCATGGCAACGTCATTTGTGTGTGTTGTTTTGTTAGATATTTCTATGGGGGGAATCACCTTTAAATTTGACCATGGGTTTGTATATTTTATTAATGTGGTTACTTTTTATTATTTTTGTATGTGTTTTATTAATGACATGTTTCCTTTCTTTATTTAATTATGTTGTGGAAAATTAATGTGAGAAAACATATGGTTAAAAGATAAATAAATCAAATTGGGATATGGAAAAATAATTATAGAAGTTGTTGTCTTTGTAATAAATTTGTAAGTGATGTGTAATTTGTGTAAGAGCTTGTGTAAGTCTGATTTTTGAGTATGAAACACTCCACCTCCATGGAAATTCAAATTTTTCCTTGGGGGATGTTTTTGGAGGCTTGTGGGATAACAACTTGTCTCATACCTCTCAATTTATTTTAACAACTATGCCTATGGTTGGAAGACTGATTTTAGATATTTTTAATGTATTTTATTAATCATGTTGCATTGTTTTGATTGCGCTCTCCTACATTTTATTTAATTTTTAGTCCTTTGGGGTGTGGGCTTTTTGGAGTGTGCAAGTAGATTGCCATATTTTTACCCACCTCTTTATTGTGCATTGGAGTTTGGAATTTGAATTTAGTGTTGGAATTGAGGATGTGTGATGTGGCATCCTACATGGATCCACATCATCCCCTTATCTTCTATTTTCTATATAATGAAAACTCTTTGCTTGTTTTTAGGGGTTGAAGAATTTTATATGTAAGCTTGGGGCACATTTTTTTCTTGTGTTTGGAGCTCTTACCTTAGAGCAGCTTGGGTGAAGTTTTTGCTTGGTTGTTGAACCTTTTTGCATTCTTCCTTGGGGGTGCATTTTCTTATTGGAGCTCTTAGTTTTGGAGGAAGTTTTGGAGAAAGTTTTTCATGCTTGTGAGTTGCTATTTTGGACTGTATTTTTGGCATTCAAAGCTTGCTGTGTGGAGCAAATCCTTCCATGGGGAGGTAGGAGTTTATTCCTTCTTTTATTGTTGTCATTTATTTCTTGTGTTGTTGTGAATGGTGAAAGTATTGCATGTTTTATGGGCTATTTGGGTAGACTTCCATAGGAATGGTGTAAAAGAAGGCTATGGGGAATCCATGTGGGGGTGCATAAGGGAATGCCATTGGCAACAGAAATTTTGTGGAGGGAGTTTTGGATTTGGGATCCACCATGGAAAATAAATAGCTTGCATTTCTTACTCTTGGGGGGGCATAAGGGATAAACTTTGGGGGGGGCATAAGGAGGGGTTGGTAGATATAAGGTTTATGGGGTATGATATGTTATATTGACAGTATGATTATAAGTGGATGCTCAATTCCAAATTGGGAGGCATACGTAGCTTCCCCCATAGTCCTTTCTCCGTTGGCTTGCAAGATCAAGCCTAAGTTTTGTTTTGAAATGATTTTAAATGCAGTTGTGAACTGTTGTTTTTGTGTTGAATTGTGTTTTTTTCAAAAAGGAAATGTGTATGTGAAAGAATGTTGTGAGTGGGAGCCAGTTTTCTTCCATGGTTGAATTGCACCTTCTATTGTATCTTGGTTGGGTCTTGGGGGCCAATGATGAAGGAAGGATTCTCCTTTCATTGTATATATTGGTTGGGTGGAGAGCGTTGCCTTTCCCCTTCTTTTGTTGTGATCAAATTGGAAGAAAATGGAAGTTGCATGCTTCTGTTTTTGTGAAAGAGAAATGTACAGTTTGACAATCCCTTGTGGAAACCCATTCCTTCGCAATCCTTTCCCACATGATGTGGATGAAATTGTAATAGTTAAGTTATGGAGAAATGATGTTGTAATTGATTATGGAGTTATATATTTCTAATGTGAAAGAAACTTGCATTTTGTTCTATACATTGAGAAATAAAGAGAATTATGTTATTATTTTCCAACATTGAAAGATGTAAGTTGTATAATTGAAGTCAATAGAGGATTGCAAATTCATCTCTCATTGTATTGTTGTTATTGTATTGGAACATCAAACTATGATGAAATTGGAGTATCAAATTGTGATTGGAATAATTGTTGTTTGGAAAATGGAAAAAGGATAAACACTTAAGTCTACATTGGATTGAATTCAATGTTTCTTTGTATGGAAAAATGTGATAATTAAATCTCTAGTTAAAAGGAAGAAATGGCAATTAAATCCCTCAAGAAATTGACCTTTTCCTTAAATTTAAATTTGGAAACATTTCATTTAAAATACACAGTTCAGACCTGCACTTGATAATCCATTGGAAAATGGTATAATCTAGCATGCTAAGACATCAAGGAACTCAATCAGACAAAGGAAACACTTAGGGAAACAATTAAAACATTGCAAAATTGAGCTCAATCTCTTCCTCAATCGTTTTCTATATTTTGTTGAGCAATTCAATGTTGAATCAATGAAACAAATCAAATTCTCTAAAACACTTTAAACCATCCCTAGATCAATTCTCCATGTCTGTTGGCATGTTGAGTGATGGAGGAGATCTAATTTAGTCAAATTGAAAAGTTGAAAATTGCCAGTTTGCTAATTAAAAGCCTACAAATATTTTTTGTAAAATTAACCCTTTAAAACTTATCAAAAAGTAAAATTTATGCTTTCTATGCAAAGAGTGCATTGAGATCTTTCCAAAACGTCCTCGTTTTCCCAAAAGTAAGCTTTTTAGCTCAAGTTATGGCACTTTGAAGTTTTTGTGCCTTAGCGGGAAAATTTGGGAAAAACATTTCTGGTAGGCCCGCAACCCAAAAGTTTCCCGTCGAATTGACTTAGAAAATATTTTGAAAATTTTGACTTGGGAAAATTTTAATCTTTTCCTCCGCTAGCCTGTAGCCAATCAGAGGCTACCATGTGTCCTCCAGGGGCTGAGGCGGAGGCGTGGATTTTTCTTCACCCTTAAACCTTTTGAAAAAATTTGGAAAATTTTCACTTTTACCTCCGCTGGCCAGTAGCCAACCAAAGGGTGCCACATGTCCTCTTTTGGCTACAATGGGGGTGCGCATTTCCTTTTAGAATTAAATTTTTTGGGAAAAATTCCCATTTTGACCCCACCGGCCTGCGGCCAATAAAAGCGTGCCATGTGGCACTTTGTGGGTGGCAGTGGGTAGGTCGAAAGACCCTTGAATTTTGTATTTTTTTTGGCCTTTGGGGAAAAATTCTCAATTTTCTCCCATGGCCCACTTCTCCATCTTCCTCTCAGACTGTGTCCCCTAGCGGGCGCATGGACCTGCACACTTCTTCTCCCTTTTTCCCCTTCGTGGAGCAAAGCGTTAAATCCACCTGCCGCCCTGCCCTTCCCTTCTCCCTTCTCCTCTCGGCACCAGAACTCGACACGGTCCCCTAGGGATCCATGGGGGTGTGGAGTGTTTTGTGCCTTTAAGCCATGCATTGGAAAAATTTCCCAATGCCACTCCATGACCCGCTAACCCACCCTAGGCGCATTCCCCCTCCTCTTCCCATGTGTCCCTCTAGGGAAAATTTGCCCTAAAAACTCCACCCACTCATAACTTGAGTTCTGTAAGGAGTTAGAAGGACTTCTTTATATCACCAAAAGGTGAGGAAATTTTCTATCCATTAGGAATGGTTTAGGGAAATTTTTGGAGTGTTATGTAGGAGAAAAATATAGTTGAATCTCTAAGCCTGTTTGAGATCAGGCATGGTGGTAAGGTTACTCCTTGAACCTAACTAAAACATGTAACCCTAAAATTGGAACCTTGTAAAGTTGTTATAAGTTAATAAAGGAAACTTGTGTTTTGGTAAAAAGGATTTTTTCTAGAACCTATTAGTGAAAACTGATGTCTTGCAGCTTAGTTGTAGACACTTCAAATCAAAAAAAATTATCCCATAATTTTCTAGCTAACCCTAGGTTGTTTCTTTGGTCTTAAGTGGTTGTTTAAACATACACTACAGTTTGGTATCAGAGTAGTGGTTCAAAATATTGGACCATTGGGCACACTAGAAAACCTGAGACATGAACTATGAACTTAGCACACTCATAAATCTAGAAAACAATCGTGTTAACAATTGAAGAAGAAATAAGTATAAAGAAATATTACATTACTCTATTCATTTGAACTGCCCGAATTAAAATCATAATAAAATTGACAAGTTGTTTGAGTTGTTGTGCTTGCTTAGTAACATTTTTTCTAAACCTAGGGCAACTAAGAATGTTGGATTAAATTTATTTTTGGTGAACTTATAGTATAATGGAAAAACTTGGTTCCCTTTTGAAAACGTGTTGTTTTACAAGTCCCAAAACGTGATTTAATTGTATGATACATTAAGCCCTTTGTTGAGACCCTTACTTATGGGAGTTTTTAGAATGATGAGTTGTATGATGTGATCCTTATGGTTGGACAATAGTGGTTGTGTTCTAGATCGAGAAGAGCTAATTAGAAGTTTTTTAGTGCTTCCTTCCTTGAGTGGTTAAGAAAGAGGGTCTGGTTGTCATTTTTCCATGTTGTTACCCATATGAGAGGGTGGACACTAAGTCTGGGTGTTGTCTAGGACCCAATCTTATGTATGTGTTCTTGGAACTAACCTCGAGGCAGAGTACCCCTATTGGCGGCCATGAAGGGCTGCAGAGTGAATGTGGTGTTTACTTTTGTGTTTTACATTTGTAATCTTCTGTATTTTATCAAGGACCAACATCTTATTTTATGATTGGATTGAAGAAGCTCTAAGGATATTTTATTTATTTATAATTTTTAGAAGAATTTTCAAACTTTGCAATACAGCTAATTAGCCACTTTTATTGATTTCTGATATTTCTTATACTTCATTTGATTGATGACTTGAAGCTCATGATGTTGTTGGCTACTTGGCTAAACATTACATGGTTTCCTTCTTTCATGTTGTTGAGTTGGTTCTATGCTTCATGTATGGTGACAATTGTCGTACGGGGGTACACCTTGGGTGTCTCAAATGTCCTTTTAGATGCTTAAAAGTCATGCCTTGGTTATGGATTCATAGAACCTTTAGTGTGTCTAAGGTCTTAGAGCGACCCTTTTTTTTGCTTGACCTTGCTAGAAAGAAAGTTTGATGTGTAGTGTGTTCTAGAGGGCAGTCTGACAGTGGTAGTGATGATTCTATTTCAATCTGGTAAGGGCTTGACACTCTCGGAGTAGAAGTGTTTAATTATGGGCTTTAGATTTTTTTAGGATCAGATTTCCTTTGGTTGACTGTAAATGCGACTGGAAAAGTGTTTTTTTTTTATAGTGACTTTTCATTGATGGCATGTTAAATTGTATCTTGGGTTCCTGGTTGCATCATAGAAAGTTTTGACTCATGGAATGTATGCATATTGGTAATTATGGATAGATTTAAGCCTTTCAGGAAGTGTGTTTATTTAAGTGTACTTGCTTTGCTCTATTAACTTATAAATAAGTTTACCCTTACCTTAAATTTCCTTTACTATGAATAACATTTTGTGACCTATTAATCCTTGGGTTACTTGGAAACACTTATGGATGCTTTGGGTCTTTTGGATCTTTCTCTTAGAAATGTTAGTTTTGTAGATTATTTGGTTTCCCCATTGCATTGGATGCCTTTTAGTGTGGATGTGGTTCCTTGGAGTAAAGCTACATTGTCATCTAGTTGCTTGGCTGGTGTTATCTTGTGGGGACATAAGTATTGATTACAAAAACTTCTTTGGTTATTAGGGGAGTAAAATGTTACCATCCTAAACCACAAAAAAATTTTTTAAACCTTAATAGATTCATAAAAGTAAGATTATACCTCTTTAATGAGCCTTTCTTGAAAATTTCTTGTGAGACTTGTGGAGACCCACTATGAATGTTTGATGATGCTTGAAATTATTTGGTGAATTTTTGAAATCTTTGTGTGATTCATGTTGGTTCATTGTTTCCTAAGTTCTTACAGAAAATTAATAATGTTTTTTCTATGTTGAATGTCTCTTGTTCCTTTAGAATCAAAATGTGGTGTGTTGATTTGTATCTCCTTCCCATGAAAGTAATTTTTTGATGTGTTTGAACCATCATTCTCATTAAAATTTGATTGATAAGATGACTCAACCAAAACACCCTAAAACTATAATTAAGGAGATTTGACCTTGGAACTTAACTGGAGCATAGAAAAAGGGAAGTGATCCTTCTTATACCCTTGGTAGATTAATAGAAGAAATGAAAACCATGTAGAAGAATAGAAGGGAAATCTTGTCCATCCACCTTCCTTGCAAGTAAATTAAATGCTCTCTACCTATACATAATGGTGAGACATCATGCCCACCTTAGTGGTGCTCCTTATAACGTAAACTGATGATGTCATAATAGAAGGAAGTTTGTAACTAAGGAAGTATGAAAGGAATGTTCTTATCAAGAAAAGATATAACTTTTGACTTGATAAGTTGATTTATAAAATGGGTAAAATTTATGTGTATTGAGTTTAATACATAGTGGAACCTATAGTTCTGTCGCCTACCTAAAATTGTGAAACACCCGGTGGATAGTAATGTGTTCTAGTTGCTTATTACTCCTTGTCCATAGATGTATGTGTTGTTCTTGTGGGATATTTGGGTCATCACACCCTTATCATCCTGTAGGTCGATGGATGTGAGTTGTGGTCCTTTTGGATTAAGACTTATCTGTTGTTTGAGAAGTAACCCCCTTACATGTTAACTTGTCCTTGGAGACCTAAGTATTGTAATTTTAAGGCAACATATGTTAAGGATATAAAATAACTTCAGGAAGTCTTATTTTCTTCATATTTTCTTAGGTCACCTTGTTGTTGTAGCCATTTTTCCCATTAAGATGGAAAGTACAAGATGATGTTATTCACCCTTGGATTTTATTGGACCCCATGTTACTTGCTCTTCTCCATAGCAACCTTGAATGGTCCTTGGTGTTTCTTGTGCTCTCTTTATGGTTATTCTGAGCTTGAGTAGGAAATAATATAAATAGTCCCCATTGTGATATAAGGTACGGTAATTTTATTGTTATGTTAGTTGTTAAGGGAGATATAAATATATGTACATGTTTTCTTTGGCTAGACAGACGATTTCCCTAGTTTGGTTGTTTGGTGTTCTCGGTTCATAAAACAAAAGTGTAAAAAAATCAGACTATAGGAAAACCTTGTGGTCTTGACTTTGCTTGCATTACCATGAAAAGTTAATTGTGCCCTCTCAAGTTACAGAAGTTCTTTCCTTGAATAGTTCCTTGATTGTAAATGTTCTGCTGATTTAGGTTTCCTTGTTGATTAACCTCATCTTGTATGACCTAACATTGTGGACCTTGAGTAGACTTTTCCTTGTGTAAATTTGGTCATAGTTGATTTCGCTAGCCTTATCTAGGAAACGAACCTTGAAATCATGGCTTAATCATGTAGGAACCTTAATTTTTATTAATGTGGTAGGTGTATCAATGAAAAACTATGTGGTCATCTCGAGTTTATGTTAATTCTTCCTGTAATTATCTTACTTGGTGGTTTCTCTTAATAGTCTTTTGGAACTCTTCTCGTCATATTGTTATGTGTTGTATCTTGTTTGATAGAGTAAAGTTACTCCTTAGATTTAAATACTCATAGCCTTGCATGCAGAAATTTTATAACTCATCCCTTACAATATCCCTTCTTCTTGTTAAATTACACTGGGCCAAATTGGAGTTTGGTAGACCTACACTTGTTTGAAGCAAGCAATCCCATAATGGGAGTGATCCTTTTTCTGTTGCAGTTATTCCTATCTCTCTTTTATGTGACTTCCAAGAGGATGTCGAGTCTAAGGGGAGGGGGATGTAGTGCCCACTTCACTTTGACACCTTTTATTACTGATCATGATACTGTATACTATATGATGAACATTTTAATAGTTTTGATTTAGTATGGTGTTAGATGTCTGATTTTGGATTATTGTTGAATTTGATTATATATAATGCATGGTGATTATTCGAGAAACTCATATGTGGATGATGATATACTATTCACATGGATGTTTAATGGAAGTTATTCGGACATGTGATTTTTGGAGATTATGAGTAAACCTAGAAAAGGGAAATTATTTGATGATGATATAATTGCTGAATAAATTTACAAATGATATAGTTGTTACTTTGATGTTGCTGATACATATTGTGAGTGATTTTGTTAAATTGCCTTGATGTTGTTAGGATTCACATACTTAGATGATTTTGTGATTATTTTATATATTCATTTTGGATGTTCTAATATGGCCATAAGGCCGAAGGAGGTATTTGTATTTTGCAGGTTAAATATATCACAACAAAACATCGAGGGATCGGAGACCAACCAAAATGGAATTCTAGGTGAATTCAACATGGTCACCATGGCAACGTGTTTTACGTGTGTTGTTTTTTTAGGGATTTCCATGGGGCGAATCACCTTTAAATTTGACCATGGGTTTGTATATTTTATTAATGTGGTTACTTTTTATTATTGTTATATGTGTTTTATTAGTGATGTGTTTCCTTTCTTTATTTAATTATGTTGTGGAAAATTAATGTGAGAAAACATATGGTTAAAAGATAAATAAATCAAACTGGGATACGGGAAAATAATTATAGAAGTTGTTGTTTTTGTAATAAATTTGTAAGTGATGTGTAAGAGCTTGTGTAAGTCTGATTTTGGAGTATGAAACACTCCATCTCCATGGAAATTCGAATTTGTCCTTGGGGGCTGTTTTTGGAGGCTTGTGGGACAAGTAAAACTTGTCCCATACCTCTCAATTTAATTTACCAACTATGCCTATGCTTGGAGAACTGATTTTAGACATTTTTAATGTATTTTATTAATCATGTTGCATTGTTTTGATTGCACTCTCTTACATTTTATTTAATTTTCAGTCCTTTGGGGTGTGGGCTTTTTGGAGTGTGCAAGTAGATTGTTATATTTTGACCCACCTCTTTATTGTGCATTGGAGATTGGAATTTGACTTTAGTGTTGGAATTGAGCATGTGTGATGTGGCATCCTACAAGGATCCACATCATCCCCTTCTCTTCTCTTTTCTATATAATGAAAAGTCTTGGCTTGTTTTTGGGGGTTGAAGTATTTTGTATGTAAGCTTCGGGTGCATTTTTTTCTTGTGTTTGGAGCTCTTACCTTGGAGTAGCTTGGGTGAAGTTTTTTCTTGTTTGTTGAACCTTTTTTCATTCTTCCTTGGGGGTGCATTTTCTTGTTGGAGCTCTTGTTTTTGGAGGAAGTTTTGGAGAAATATTTTCATGCTTGTGAGTTGCTGTTTTGGACTGTATTTTTGACATTCAAAGCTTGCTGTGTGGAGAACATCCTTCCATGGGGAGGTAGGATTTTATTCCTTCTTTTATTTCTATCATTTCTGTCTTATGTTGTTGTGAATGGTGAATGGTTTGCATGTTTTATGGGCTGTTTCGGTAGACTTCCATAGGAATGGTGTAGGAGAATGCTATGGGGAATCCATTTAGGGGGGCATAAGGGAATGTCATTGGCATCAGAAATTTTTTGGAGGGAGTTTTGGGTTTGGGATCCACCATGGAAAAGAAATAGCTTGCATTTCTTACTCTTGGGAGCATAAGGGATAAACTTTGGGGGGAGGCATAAGGAGGGGTTGGGAGATATAAGGTTTATGGGGTATGATATGGTATATTGGTGGAATGATTATAGGTGTATGCCCAATTCCCAATTGGGAGGAATAAGTAGCTTCGCCCATAGTCCTTGATCCTTTGGCTTGCAAGATCAAACTTGAGTTCTATTTTGAAATGATTTTAAATGTAGTTGTAACTATTGTTTTTGTGTTGAATTGTGTTTTTTTTAAAGGAAATGTGTATGTGAAAGAATGTTGTGTATGGGAGCCAGTTTGTTGCCATGGTTGAATTGCATCTTCTATTGTATCTTGGTTGGGGCTCGGGGGCCAATGATGAAGGAAGGCTTCTCCTTTCATTGGATATATTGGTTGGGTGGAGAGCGTTGCCTTTCCCCTTCTTTTGTTGTGATCAAATTGGAAGAAAATGGAAGTTGCATGCTACTTTTTTTGCACAAGAAAAATGTACAGTTTGAAAATCCCTTTTGGAAACCCATTCCTTTGTAATCCTTTCCCACATGATGTGGATGAAATTGTAATAGTTATGTTATGAAGAAATGATGTTGTAATTGATTATGAAGTTATATATTTGAAATCTGAAAGACACTTGCATGTTGTTCTGTACATTGAGAAAGAAAGGGAATTTTGTTATTGTTTTCCAACATTGAAAGACTTAAGTTGTATAATTGAATTCAATAGAGGATTCCAATTTCATCTCTCATTGCATTGTTGTTATTGTATTGGAACATAAAACTGTGATGAAATTGGAGTATCAATTTGTGATTGGCATCCTTATTGTTTGGAAAATGGAAAAAGAATAAACACTTAAGTATACCATGGATTGAATTCAATGTTTCTTTGTATGGAAAAATGTGATAATTAAATCTCTAGTTGAAAGGAAGAAATGACAATTAAATCCCTCTAGAAATTGACCTCTGCGTTAAATTTAATACTTGCAATAATTCATTTAAAATGCACAGTTTGGACCTGCACTTGATAATCCACTGGAAAATGATATAATATAGCATGCTAATACATCAAGGAAGTCAATCCAACAAAGGAAAAACTTAGGGAAACAATTAAAACATTACAGAATTGAGCTCAATCTCTTCCTCAACCGTTTTCTATCTTTTGTTGAGCAATTAAATTTTGAATCAATTAAAAAAATCAAATTCTCTAAAACACTTTAAACCCTCCCTAGATAAATTATCCATGTCTATTGGCATGTTGAGTGATGGAGGAGATCTAATTTAGTCAAATTGAAAAGTTTAAAATTGCCAGTTTGCCAATTAAAAGTTTGCAGGTCATTTTTATAAACTTGACCCTTTAAAACTTATGAAAAAGTAAACTTTATGATTTTTGTGCAAAGATGGCATCAAGATATTTCCAAAAAGTCCTCGTTTTCCCAAAACCAAGCTTTCTAGCTCAAGTTATGGCACTTTGAAGTTTTTGTGCCTTCGAAGGAAAATTTGGGAAAATTTTCCCTGGCAGGCCCATAACCCAAAAATTTCCTGTCGAATTGACTTAGAAAATATTTTGAAAATTTTGACTTGGGAAAATTTTTATCTTTTCCTCTGTTGGCCTACATCCAATCAGAGGCTGCCATGTGTCCTCCAGGGGCTGAGGTGGAGGTGCGGATTTTTCTTCACCCTTAAACCTTTTGAAATTTTTTGGAAAATTTTCACTTTTACCTTCGCCGGCCCGCAACCAACCAGAGGGCACCACGTGCCCCCTTAGGGCTATGGTGGGGGTGCATATTTCCTGTTGGACTTAAATTTTTTTAAAAATTTGGGAAAAATTCCCATTTTGACCCCACCAGCCTGCTGCCAATGAAAGTGTGCCACGTGGTACTCTGGGGGTGGCAGCGGGTAAGGCGGAAGACCCTTGACTTTTGTATTTTTTTTTGGCCTTTGGGGAAAAATTCTCAATTTTTTCCTATGGTCCACTTCTTCACCTTCCTCATGGACTCTATCCCTTAGTGGGTGCATGGACCCGCGCACTTCTTTCTCCCTTTTTCCCCTTCATGGCGCAAAGCGCTAAATCCACCCACTGCCCCGCCCTTCCATTCTCCCTTCTCCGTCAGCGCCAGGAATCGACGCATGTCCCCTAGGGATCCGCAGGGGCTCAGAGTATTTTTTTCCTTTGATCCATGCATTGGGAAAATTTCCAAATGCCACCCCACGACCCGTTAACCTGCCCTAGGTGCATTCCCCCTCCTCTTCCCACGTGTCCCTCTAGGGAAAATTTTCCCTAGAAACTCCGCCCACTCATAACTTGAGTTCTGTAAGGAGTTAGAAGGAATTATTTATATCACTGGAAAGGTGAGAAACTTTCCTATCCATTGGAAATGGTTTAGGGAAATTTTGGTAATGTTATGTAGGAGAAAAATCTAGTTGAAGCTCTAAGCCTATTTAAGAGCAGGCATGGGGGTAAGATTACTCCTTGAACCTAACTACAACATGTAACCTGAAAATTTGAACCTTGTAAACTTATTATAAGTTAATAAAGGAAAAAAAAAATTTGGTAAATAGGATTTTTTCCGAAACCTATTAGTGAAAACTAATGTCTTGCAACTTAGTTGTAGGCACTTCAAATCAAAAAAATAAATTATCCCATAATTTTCTAGCTAACCCTAGGTTGTTATTTGGTTTCAAGTGGTTGTTTAAACGGGTACTACAATAATTAGACTCTTTATGCCCAACTATTCCACACTTGTCATAAGTTCCATTGAACTTGACTTTAAAAATTTGATTGTTTTTGGCAAGATTAAGATTATGATTTTCTTTAAATCTATATTTAATGCTATGATTCTGATTACAATAATTATTAGAATTGATTTTGGGATTCCTTATGATTATGAGAGAACAAGGCTTGAGAGGAAGTATTTTTTTTATCAAAATTTTCCATTACTCTCTCTCCTTGAATCAACAAAGAAGACAAGGTCTCCAAATCTAGCAGATCATTTTCATTTTAATAGTTAGAGTTAAGAATTGAAATGAAATTTCTAAACTTTACACTAATGTTAATCTAGATTATAAAGTATAGAATCTTATCTTGAAATAATTCACAGTTGCAACCATCTAATTTAGCTTTAATGTTCTTAATTTTAGCTAAATACTTGACAATTTTATCATCCCACTTAATGGGTGATGTAAATAGCTCTAAAACAAGAATAATTATTTTAGATAGCCTACTACCTTCATGCATGGTCTCTAATTATTTCCATGCATATGCAGTCGATTCCATATGGCCTATATGCATCAATAATTCATCTCTAATGCTTTGTAATAGAATGGACGTGGCTTCTTTAGATCTATGAGAAAAGGAGTTAATGTTTTTAGGGGTAGCTTGTAACCTTATGGGATGTTTTTCAATACCAATCATAAGCTTTCAGAGATTTCTAGCCATGAAATAATATTTTAACCTTACCCTCCAAATATCGTTCCATTCAAAAGCCTAGACTTATCAAATGAAAAAGTAGAAGAACTGGCCATTTTTAATGCTTAGATGATAATGGAAACAATTACAGTTTTAAAAAATGAGTAAAGGAAGCCAATAAAAGACAAAATACTATCTACATATCTTTCTAATAGTTATATGAAATAAAAAAGCTCTAATTTAGACAAAAACAACTTGATTTGGTCAAATTTAAGATTAATTTAACAAAGCAGAGTCGGGGTCGAGTTACAGGAGCTTGGTGAGTTCTTTTACAACTCGGCTTAGTGAGATAAAACATGAGCTCAAAAAAAATCTACAAGCTTAATTTGCAATCTGTGGGACAAATGACTTTAGCAAATCCATAGAACAAAGGGATTCAAGAACCATAGTACAAAGAAAATGATTGAAAAACCACTAGTAAGATGGAATATGATGCATGGAGGATTAAAATATGTGTCAACAGAAAATTGGTTCACACTTCACAGTACAACCATAAATACTAAGTCAAAAAATGATACATGGAGCCTTTCAAATGGCCCACACTTCGCAAACCTGCCCAAAACTGGCAGCTGCAAGAAACAAATATGTGTCACTTTTCAATTAGCTCTCATTTCACAAATGAAGCTAATAAGACCCCAGATAATTGATAAAATGAATATGTGATTCTTAAATTAATTGAATCACTTTTTTGTATGTTGACACAATGTGAAATGAAAGACAATTAAAATAAGCCACTTGTCAAAAAATTATTGATTAAAGGCTCGACACTTGGCAGTTTTCCGCCAAACTTTAAATAAAGAATTTATGGGGACTAAAAACAATGAAAGTTGGCTAATTTTAAAATAAAGTTCGGGTTTGAAGAAGGAAAAATACAAGTGTCAAAATTTAATTAGTTAAGTCACTACAAATACTGACAACTTGACACTCGAAACATGTCAAAAAACAATTTGATCGTGCTTCCTAAGTCTGACAAAGACAAAGCCACAAAAAAAGTATACTTGGAGCCTTTTAAGTGGATCACTTTTCACAAGCCCTATAAAATACTAAAAAATGGGAAAAGGTGGAAAATTATAATTGGATAATTACTGCCACAAATGAATGACTGACAAAATAAAAATATGGAACAATTCTATTGGCTTGGATTTCACAAAAAACTCACAAATACAAAATGAAAGGATAGTTGGAGCAATTTTATTGGCTTACCCTTAGAAAATGGTAGAAGAAAATAAAACGTGAAATATTCGGCTACTTGAAGAAATTCTATTTGATTGGATTTTGAAAATATGATGAATGCGAAAAACAAAGATACTTGGAGAAATCTTATTGGCTGAAGCTTTGTAATCAAAAGAAGTCAAATCAGACTGACAAGGGAAAGAAAAATGACAGAAAATGATTGTCCCTAGCTTCACAAAGATAAAAATATGTCATATTGAAGCCACTTAACAATCTATGACTTGGTACGACTTCACAAATAAGAAAAATAGGACAAAGAAGCTATTTGGATCAATTTTATTGCTAAACTTTGTAAAAAATGACAAAACAAAGCCAAATGGAAAAAAAAGATTGGATCAAGATTCCAAAAAGTAGATCTATCCATAATTAAAGATTAAAAAATATGGAACAAATTTAAATGCTCCAAACTAACTAGATTTAAAGATATCTTTTGGGTCCAGATTCAAAAAATAACCCTACGGCTATAAGTGAAAACTCAAAATCAGCTCATAGAGGACAGGTCTTAACTGAAAATGACTGAAACAAGATGCAGAAGCAAGGATCAAGTATATACATAGATCTAATAGGATTTAAATAATAAATTTACCAATATCCAAGTAATTTGGGGATGAAAATTATAAGTTTTCACCTAATTTAACTTGAAGTTGTTGGCTAAATTTTTAGGGTTTTGCATATCAAATGGTCTTTAAGTTTATTCTCTCTTGCAAGCTAGAAAAAATCATGAACTATCTCTACACACACATAATCACAAGCTCTTATACCATGTTATAATGAATGTGGGAAGATATAATTGAAGAATTATAGATCCAAAAAATTAACAGTTGAGGATTATAGATTATAATGTGTAGACATTTAACTAGATGTTTATATATGCATATAGCAGTTAATAGATCATTAATGAAATTAAATAACAAGAAATGAAAGTAAAAAAGATAAGAGAAACCAAAAGGGAAAAAATCCACTGAAAATCACTGTCTTATATTAAGAATTTCACACTTTAACCCAACACTTCCACTTCGCTCCTTGGTCTCACAGTAAAAAACAACAGACTTCTACCTCACTGTATAACAACCCACATAAATATCTTGAGCTTAGATCAAATGTTCTATATGCTTAATAGCACCATGTAATTCAATATCACAAGTAAACAGTCCTGTGAGGGATCATCCTTCCTATATAGGATGGTTGAGTGGTTATACCACTTCACTCTTTTCAAGGCTGTGAAAGACTAACTAAGATTATTAAAAATAATCTTTAAGACAAGGGGTTGTTTAAGTGGATATCCCCACTTGACAGTAACACCCCAAGGTGAGGGGCAAGATTGAGGATTTAATAATCAAATAAAAGGATAATTGGTAGTGAAATTGCAGGAGTGCGTAGTGGATGGCAAGAGAGAATACATTTCCTTTTATGTGGGTCAACCAAAAAAAATTTTTTAAACCTTATAAGATTCTAACAGTAGATTATCCATCTTTAATGAGCCTTTCTTGACATTTCTTGTGACTTGTGAGACCCAATAGAATGTTTGATGATGCTTGAGATATTTGGATGAATTTTTGAAATCTTGTGTGATTTCATGTTGGTTCATTGTTTTCTAAGTTCTTACAGACACGTTAAATAACTGTTTTTCGGATGTTTGAATGTCTCTTTCCTTTAGAATCAAATGTGTGTGTTTGAGTTGTTATCCATCCTTCCCATGAAAGTAATTTTTTGATGTGTTTGAACCCTATTCTCATTAAAATTTGATTTATAAGATGACTCAACCAACACCCCTAAAAACTATAATTAAAGGAGATTTGACCTTGAACTTACCTGGAGCAAGAAAAAGGGGAAGATTGATCCTTCGTATACCCTTGGTAGATTATTAAGAAATGAAAAAAAAAAAAAAAAAAAAACCAGTTAGAAGATAGAAGGCAAATCTTTGTCCTCCACCTTCCTTCAATAAATTAAATGCTCTCCTACCTATACATAATTTAGACATCATGCCCACCTTCCGTTGTGCTCCTTATCACGTAAACTGATAGTCATAATAGCAGGAAGTTTGGTCACTAAGAAGTATGAAAGGATGTTCTTATCAAGAAAGATATAACTTTGACTTGATAAGTTTGATTTATAAAATGTTTAAAATTTATGTGTATTGAGTTTAATACATAGTGGACCTATGTTTCTGTCGCCCTACCTAAAATTGGTGAAACACCCCGATTGATAGAAATGTGTTCTAGTTTGCTTATTACTCCTTGTCATAATGATGTGTTTGTTCTTGTGGATTTTGGGTCATCACAACACCCTTCTCATTCCTGTACGGTCGATGGATTTGAGTTTGGGTCCTTTTGGCTTAAGACTTATCTGTTGTTTGGAAGTAACCCCCTTACTGGTAACTCTCCGTGGAGACTAAGTATTGTAATTTAAGGCAACATAATTTAAGATAAAAAATAACTTCAGAAGTCTTATTTTCTTCATATTTTCTTAAGTCACCTTGTTGTTTGTAAGCCATTTTTTTTTTCCCATTAAAAAAGATGGAAAGTACAGTATTTCTGTCACCCTTGGATTGTAAATTGGACCCCATGTTCTTGCTCTTCTCCATAGCAAACCTTTAATGGTCCTGGTGTTTTCTTGTGCTCTCTTTATGGTTATTCATTCGAGCTTGAGTAGGAAATAATATAAATAGTCCCCATTGTGTATAAGGTACGTAATTTTTTGTTTATGTTAGTTGTTAGAGATGATATAAATTTTTATATGTACATGTTTCCTTTGGCTAGACAGACGATTTCCCTATTTGTGGTTTTTTGTGTTCCTCGTTTCATAAAACAAAAGTGTAGAAAAAATCAGAGCTATAGGAAACTTGTGGTCGTGACTTTTGCTTTGGCATTACCATGAAAAGTTAATTGTCCCTCTCAAGTTAAGAAGTTCTTTCCTTGAAAATTCCTGATTGTAATGTTCTCTGCGATTTAAGGGTTTCCTTGTTGATTAACCTATCTTGTATGACCTAACATGTGCTTGAGTAGACTTTTCCTGGTGAAATTTGGTCATAGTTGATTCGCTAGCCTTATCTAGGACTCACCTTGAAATCATTGCTTAATCCTTATGACCTAATTTTATAATGTGGTAGGTGTATCAATGAAAACCCTATGTGTCCTCTCTAGTTAGTTAATTCTTCCTGTATTATCTACTTGGTGGTTTTCTTTTCTCTTATAGTCCTTTTGGAAGCCGCCTTCTCGTCCATATGTTATGTGTTGTATCTTGTTTGATAGAGTAAGTTACTCCTTAATTTAAATACTCCATAAGAAGCTTGCAATGCAGAATTTTATAACTCATCCCTCTACAATATCTTCTTCTTGTTAAATTACACTGGCAAAATTGGAGTTTGGTAGACCTACACTTGTTTGCAACGGCAAGCAATCCCAAATTGAGTGATCCTTTTTTCTGTTGCAGTTATTCCTATCTCCTCTTTTATGTGACCGTCCAAGAGGATGTCGGTGGCAAGGGAGGGGGATTTAGTGCCCACTTCACTTTTGACACCTTTTTGACTGATCATTGATACTTGTATACTATTGATGAACATTTTAATAGTTTTGGATTTAGGTATGGTGTTAGATTTCTGATTTTGGATTATTGTTGAATTTGATTATATAACTGCATGGTGATTCATTCGAGAACCATATGTGGATGATGATCTACTATCACATGGATGTTTTTAATGGAGTTATTCCTGACATGTGAATTTTTGGAGATTATGATTAACCTAAAAAGGTGAGAAATTATTTTTGATATGATATAATTGCTGACTAAATTTACAAATGATATAGTTGTTACGTTGATTTTGCACTGAACCATATTGTGAGTGATTTTTTTAAATTGCCTTATGTTATGTTAGTATTCACATACTTAGATTGATTTTGTGATTTTTTTATATATTCATTTTGGTGTTCTAATATGCCATAAGTCAGAAGATGTATTTGTCTTTTGCAGGTTAACTATAATCACCAACCAACAAACATCGAGGGCTCGAACCCCAAAATGGAATTCTAGTGAATTCAACAGGTCCACCATGGGCAACTTGTTTAACGTGTGTGGTTTTTTTAGGGATTTCCTGGGGGCGATCACCTATTAAATTTGACCAGGGGTGTTAGTATATTTATTATGTGGTTACTTTTTATTTATTATTGTTAATGTGTTTTTATTAGTGATGTGTTCCTTTCTTTATTTACTTAGGTTGTGAAAATTATGATGATAGAAAACATATGGTTAAAAGATAAATAAATCAAACTTTGATCGGGAAAATAATTATGAAGTTGTTGTTTTTGTAATCAATTTGTAAGTGATGTTGTAAGAGCTTGGTGTAAGGTCTGATTTTGGAGTATTAACACTCCATCTCCATGGAAATTCGAATTTGTCCTTGGGGGCTGTTTTGGAGGCTTGTGGGACAAGTAAAACTTGTCCCATACCTCTCAATTAATTTACCAACTATGCCTATCTTGGAGAACTGAGTTTAGACTTTTATGTATTTTATAATCATGTTGCCTTGTTTTGATTGCCCTCTCTTACATTCTTTATTTAATTTTTCAGTCCGTTGGGGTGTGGCTTTTGGAGTGTGCACGTAATTGTTATATTGTTTGACCCACCTCTTTATTGTGCATTTGGAGATTGGATTTGACTTTAGTAGGTGTTGGAATTGAGCAATGTGTTATGTGGCCTCCTACCGTATCCGCCTCATCCCCTTCTCTTCTCTTTCTATATTCATGAAAGTCTTGGCTTGTTTTTTTTGGGGGTTGAAGTATTTTGTATGTTAGCTTCGGGTGCATTTTTTTTCTTGTGGTTGGAGCTCTCCTTGGAGTAGCTTGGGTGAAGTTTTTTTCTTGTTTTGTTGACCTTTTTTCATTCTTCCTTGGGGGTGCTTTTATTGTTGGAGCTCTTGTTTTTGGAGGAAGTTGGAGAAATATTTTTCAATGCGTGTGAGTGCTGTTTTGGACTGTATTTTTTTGTACATTCAAAGCTTGCTGTTTGGAAAACGATCCTTCCCTGGGGGTAGGATTTTAATTCCTTCTTTATTTCTAATCATTTTCTGTCGTTATGTTGTTTGTTGGAATGGTGAATGGTTTTGTCATGTTTTAATGGGCTGTTTCGGTAGACTCCATAGGATGGTGTAGGAGAATGCTATTTGAATCCATTTAGGGGGGCATAAGGGATATTTCATTGGCATCAAAATTTTTTGAGGGAGTTTTGGGTTTGGGATCCCCATGGAAAAGAACTAGCTTGCATTTCTTACTCGTGGGCGCAATAAGGGATAACTTGTGGGGGATGGCTAAAGAGGGGTTGGGAGATAAAGGTTTATGGGGGTAATGATATTGGTATATTGGGGAATGATTATAGGTGTATGCCCAAGTCAATTGGAGGCAAAAGTAGCTTCGCCCCAAGTCTTGAGCCTTTGCTTGCAGATCAACCTTGAGTTCTATTTTGCAATGATTAATGTATTGTAACTATTGTCTTTGTGTTGATGGGTTTTTTTAAAGGACATGTGTTGTGAAAGAATGTTGTGTATGGAAGCCAGTTTGTTGACATGTTTGAATTGCATCTCTATTGTATCTTGTTGGGCTCGGGGCCAATGATGAAGACGGCTTCTCCTTTCCTTGGATATATTGGTTGGGTGGGAGCGTTTGCCTTTCCCCTCTTTCGTTGTGATCAATTTGGAAGAAAATGAATTTCGCATGCTACTATTTTTTGCCACAAGAAAAATGTAACATTTTGAAAACTCCCTTTTGAAACCCATTCCTTGTACTCCTTGTCCCACATGATGTGGATAAATTGTAATAGTTATGTTATGAAGAAATGAATGTTGTAATTGATTATGACGTTATATATTTGAATCTGAAAGCACTGCATGTTGTGCTGTACATTGAGAAAGAGGGGAATTTTGTTTTGTTTTCCAACCTTGAAAGACTTAATGTACATTGAATTCAATTAGAGGTTCCAATTTCATCTCTCATTCATTGTTTTATTTTTATTGGCATAAACTGTGATAAATTGGAGTAGAATTTGTTATTGCATCCTTATTGTTTGGAAATGGAAAAAGATAAAACTTACAAGTACAAATAAACCATGGATTGAATTCATGTTCTTTGTTGGAAAATGTGATAATTAAATCTCTAGTTGAAAGGAAGACATGGACATTCATCCCCTCTAGCAAGGACCTCTGCGTTAAAAAAATTTAATCCTTTCAATAATCATTTAAAATGCACAATTTGGGACGCTGCACTTGATATCCACTGGAAATGTATATATATAGCATGCTTACATCAAGGAAGTCAATCCAACAAAGAAAAACTTAGGGAACAATAAAACATTACAGAATTGCTCAATCTCTTCCCCTCAAACCGTTTTCTATCTTTGTTGAGCAATTAATTTTGAATCGAATTACAAAATCACTCTAAACACTTAACCCTCCCTAATAACTTATCCATGTCTATTGGCTGTTGAGTGATTGAGGCGAATCTAATTCTAGTCAATTTGAAAAGTTTAAAATTGTCCAAGTTTGCCCAATTAAAAGTTTGAGGCCGTCATTTTTTATAAACGTTGACCTTTAAACTTATGAAAAAGATAAACTTTAGTTGTTTTTTGTGCAAAGATGCATCAAGATATTTCCAAACAAGTCCTCGTTTCCTTCCAAAACCAAGCTTTTCTAAGCTCCAGTTATCGCACTGAAGTTTTGTGCCTTCAAGAAGGGAATTTGGGAAAATTTTCCCTGCAGGCCCATACCCCAAAAATTTTCCTGTCGAATTGACTTAGAAAATATTTTGAAATTTGACTTGGGAAAATTTTTCTCTTTTCCTCTGTTTGGCCTACTCCAATCAGAGGCTGCAGTGTCCTCCAGGGGCTGAGGTGGAGGTGCGATTTTTCTTCAACCCTTAAACCTTTTGAAATTTTTTGGAAATTTTCACTTTTACCTTCCCGGCCCGCACCAACCAGAGGCACCACGTGCCCCCTTAGGCTTGGTGGGGGTGCATATCCTGTTGGACTTAATTTTTTTAAAATTTTGGGAAAATTCCATTTTGACCCCCAGCCTGCTGCCATGAAAAGTGGTGCCACGTGGTAACTACTCCTGGGGGTGGCACGGTAAGGCGGAAAGACCCTTCCTTTTGTATTTTTTTTGGCCTTTGGGGCAAAATTCTCAATTTTTTCCTATGGTCCACTTCGTGAACCTCCTCCTCTCACTCTAGTGCCTAGTGGGGCTCAATGGACCCGCGCACTTCTTTCTCCCTTTTTCCCCTTCATGGCGCAAAGCCGCTAAATCCACCCACTGCCCCGCCCTTCTTCTCCCTTCTCCTCGCGCAGGAAGCGACGCATTCCCCTATGGAATCCGCAGTGGCTCAGAGTATTTTTTTCCTTTGATCCCTGCATTGGAAAATTTCCAAATGCCACACCACCACACCCGTTAACCTTCCCTAGTGCATTCCCCATCCTCTTCCCACGGTCCCTCTGGCAAATTTTTTCCCTATACCTTTCCTCCCACTCATACTTGAGTTCTGTAAGGATTAGAAGGAATTATTTATATCACTGGAAAGGTGAGAAACTTTCCCTATCCCATTGGAACTGGTTTAGGGAAATTTTTTTGTAATGTTTATGTAGGAGAAAAATCTAGTTGAAAGCTTCTAACCTATTTAGAGCAGCATGGGGTAAGTTACTCCTTGAACCTAACTACACATTTACACCCTGAAAATTTGAACCTTGTAACTTATTATAGTTAATAAAGAAAAAAAAAATTTTGGTAAATAAAGATTTTTCCGAACCTATTAAGTGAAACTATGTCTTGCAACTTAGTTGTAGGCACTACTTCAAATCAAAAAAAAAAAATTATCCATAATTTTCTAGCTAACTCCTAGGTTTGTTTATTTGGTTTCAATGGTGTTTCCACGGGTACTACAATAATTAGACTCTTTAATGCCCAACTATTCCAACACTTGTCATAAGTTCCATTTGAACTTGACTTTAAATTTGATTGTTTTTGGCAAGATTAAGATTATGATTTCTTTAATCTATATTTAATTCTTATGATTCTGATTACAATAATTATTAGAATTGCTTTTGTGGATCCTTATGTTATGATGAGAACAAGGCTTGAGAGGAAGTATTTTTTTGATCAAAATTTTCCATTTACTTCTCTCTCCTTGAAATCACAACGAAGCAAGTTCTCCAAATCAGTCAGATCATTTTCATTTATTAGTTAGAGTTAAGAATTTGAAATGAAATATTCCTAAACTGTATTCACTAATGTTAATCTAGATTATAGAGTATATATCTTCTATCTTGAAATACTTCAACAGTTGGCAACCATCTAATTTAGCTTATGTTCTTAATTTTTAGCTAAATACTTGACAATTTTATCATCCCACTTATGGGTGATGTAAATAAGCTCTAAAACAAGAATAATATTTAGATAGCCTCCTACCTTTTCATAGCAATGGTCTCTATTATTTCCAGCATATGCAGTCGATTTCCATATGGCCTATAGCATCAATAATTCATCTCTAATGCTTTGTAATAGAATGGGACGGGGGCTTTCTTCTTTCGATCTATAGAAAGAGTTCATGTTTTAGGGTAGCTTGTACCTGCTGGGATTTTTTGCAATACCAGTCTAGCTTTCAAGAGATTTCTAGCCATGAAATAATTTTTAACCTTACCCTCAAAAATCGTTCCATTCAAAGCCTAGACCTTATCAATTAAAAGGTGAAGAACTGCCATTTTAATGCTTGATGATAATGGAAACAATTTCAGTTTTTTAAAAAATGAGTACAGTAAGCCAATAAAAGACAAATAACTATCTCATCCGCTTCTAATATTTATATGAAATAAAAAGTCTAATTTTAGACAAAACAACTTGATTTGGTCAATTAAGATTAATTTAACACAAAGCAGAGTCGGGTCGGTTACAGGAGCTTGGTGAGTTCTTTTACAACTTGCTGTCTATCGTTGAGATAAAACCTGAGCTCAAAAAATCTACAAGCTAATTTGCAATCTTGGGAACAAATGCTTTAGTCAATCCCAGCACAAAGGGATTCAAGAACTACATGGTAACAAAAGAAATGATTGAAACCACTAGTAAGAGGAATATGATGCCTGGAGATTAAAATATGTGTCAACAGAAAATTGGTTCCAACTTCATAGTACAACCATAAATACTAAGTCAAAAAGATCATGGAAGCTTTCAAATGCCCACACTTCGCAAACCCCTGCCCAAAACTGGCAGAGCAAGAACAATATGTTTTCACTTTTTCATTAGCTCTCATTTCACAAATGAAGCTAATAAACCCCAGATAATTCCTAAAGATGAATATGTGATTCTTCTTAGATAATTGACTCTACTTTTTGTGTTGACACAATGTGCAATGAAAGCAATTAAATAATCCACTTGTCAAAAAATTATGAGTAAAGGCTCGACACTTGGCAGTTTTCCCGCGCAAACTTTAAATAAAGCTTATGGGGACTAAAAACACTGAAAGCTGGCTAATTTTAAAATAAAGTTCGGGTTTGAGAAGGAAAAATACAATGTCAAAATTTAATTGTTAAGGTCACTACAAATACTGACAACTTACACTCGAACACATGTCAAAAACCAATTGATCGTGCTTCCTAAGTCTGACAAAGACAAGCCACAAACAAAGTATAACTTGGAGCCTTTAAGTGGATCACTTTTCACAAGCCCTATAAATACTAAAAATGGGAAAACGGTGGAAAATTTAATTGGATAATTACTGCACAATGAATGACTGACAAATAAATATCAACAATTCTATTGGCTTGGGATTTCCAAAAAAACGCACAAATACAAAATGAATGATAGTTGGAGCACTTTTATTGCTTACCCTTACGAAACTGGTAGAGAAAATAAAACGTGAAATAATTCGGCTACTTGAAAGACATTCATTTGATTGATTTTGAAATATGATTAATGCAAAAACAAAGATACTTGGAGACATCTTAGGCTGAAGCTTTGTAATCAAGAGTCAAATCGAATCAGACGACAAGGGGAAAGAAAATGACAGAAAATGATTGTCCTAGCTTCACAGCTAAAAATATGTCAATTGAAGCCCACTTAACAGCTCTGACTTGGTAACGACTTCACAAGAAGAAAAATGACCAGAAGCTATTTGGATCAATTTTATTGCAAACTTTGGTAAAAAAAAGACAAAACCCAAAGCCAAATGGAAAAAAAGATTGATCAAGATCCAAACGTAGATCTATCCCTAATTCCAAGATTAAAAATCTGGAACAAATTAAATCTCCAAACTAACTCGATTTAGAAGATATCTTTTTGGTCCAGATTCAAAAATAACCCTACGGCTACAAAAACAAAATCTTTAAAACCAAAATCAGCTCACTCGCGACAGGTCTTAACTGAAAATGACTGAACAAGATGCAGAATCAAGGATCTAGTATATCCATAATCTCATAGGAGTTAAATAATAAATTTTTACCAATATCCAAGTAATGTGTGATTGAAAATTATGGAAGTTTTCCCTAATTTACTTGAGTTGTTGGCTAAATTTTTTAGGGTTTGCATATCAATGGATCTTTAGTTTATTCTCTCTTGCAGCAGACCAATCATGAACTATCTCTACACACACATAATCACAAGCTCTTTACCATGTTATAATGAATGTGGGAAGATATAAATTGAATAATTAGAGATCCAAAAAATTAACAGTTGAGGATTATATATTATAATGTGTAGAGACAGTTAACTAGATGTTTATATATGCTATAGCATTTCATATATCATTAATGAAATTAATAACAAGAATGAAGTAAAAAAGAAAGAGAAACCAAACGGGAAAAAAAAAATCCACTGAAATCACTGTCTTATATTTAGAATTTCACACTTTAAACCCACTCTGTCCACGTCGTCCTTGGTCTCACACAGTAAAAAAACCAGACTTTCTACCCTCAACTGTATAACCCCCACATAAATATCTTGAGCTTAGAATCAATGTTCTAGATGCTTAATAGCACCATTTAATTCATTATCACAAGTAAAACGTCCTGTTGAGGGATCATCCTTCCTATAAGGATGGTTGAGTGTTATACCACTTCACTTCTTTCAAGGCTGTGAAAGACTAACTAAGATTATTAAAATAATCTTTAAGACAAGGGGTTGTTTAAGTGGATATCCCCACTTGACAGTAACACCCCAACAGAGTGATGGGTCAATATTGAGGATTAAAATCAAATAAAAGATACTTTGTAGAAATTGCAAGGGAGTGCAGTAGTGGAAGAGAGAATACATTTTCCTTTTTATGTGGGTCAACCAACACAATTATTTATTAGGTCTTGAATGAATAGATCAATATCTAAAAGTACTATTGAGCTATATAAAATCTCAATAGTGTAATCGGTGTAGATTGCATCGGAGTAATAATTATAATAGTGGCATCAAGATGTATAATATGAGGTTGGGTAACCTACATATAATTACGGTACACTTCGAGTAGATTTTGACATCTGTTATGTTTAAGGTAGTGAATCATTGAAGATTTTCAATTTGGAATTATCATTGGTTGGATTATAATATTCAGTGGACACATATGATTTCATGGAAATGGATGCAATAATATGTTTAATAACATGAAAAATGCATCTATGATAATCGAAGTAAGTATTAACATCAAAAATCTTACTTTGAAGATTTTTCATGTCCAATTTAAATGGTGGAGGGAGAGACATGCGATTCTAGTCAAGTAATTATTTGAATAATGTGTGGAGCACAAGGTAAGAATATAAAATATTATCTTTTGGATTGTAATTATAGCTTATTAGGATGAGAAATAGCATTGGCAGCATCCTTAGAAGTATCCCTTAGTGTCTTTAGTCTTTCCTTTAAATTTATATTTTCTTAGAAACCTAGAATTAAATGTATTACTAGTATTAGAAATGTACTTGAGTTTTTTCATATGTAACAACTTAGCTTCATGCTCTTTGAAATTGAGGGTATTGTATAGATGGTCAAATGATCAAATTTTTTAAAATATGACCAATTCTTGCAAAGGATAAAATAATCTTTGAGTGAAAAGATATTATAATTCACTATCATCAAAAATAATTTTCATCTTCAAAAGAATGGTCTTGTAACATAAGACATAATTTTTGATATGTTCATTAGATCCTTGTCTCATTTTAGACATTTTTCATAGGATGCCTTGCCCCAAATGTTGATAGATATTTTTTCCAAGTATTGATTTTTCAAAGTAGTGAAAAATAATATAAAGTGTGTGAATATGTCATAAAACCATTGCAATGCAAATAATTTATAACCCCTAGTGAAGAAGTTAGTATAAGGGTTCGTAGAGCATATACAATATAAGCCACAGAATAGAAAGATTCTTCGTGGGGTCAATTTCTATCTAGATACAATTTCATAACACCGAATCAAAGTATAAGACAAGAAACCACTTTATGTGTAAGTGGGTTGTGAAGCAAATGATTATAATTCATTACATGAGGAGAAGAAAATACACCTTGTTGTAATTTTAATATTTGAGCGCATAATGTGTGTAAAATTGTTTCAAGAGAATTTTTTCGAAATGAAGAATAATGTGAACAAATAATTTTCATGTAGGATGTGTAGTAACAATAATGGTTATAGGCATATGAATAGAGACATTTCAAATATTACCTACTCCCAAGGATGTAGGCATTGTAGATGTAGGAAGAACAAATGTCTTTGTATTATATAATGAAGCATTCTTAAGTTGATCTCTTGCACCATATAGGAAAACATAAATTTAGTAGGATTCTCTTGTGAGAAATGTGTAATATGTTTTTCCTAGTATTTAAGATGATCATGATCATGGATTTTAGAGTGATTATTGGATCCTTCATCTTATACATGATCAATATTAAGGGTAAAAAAAGTATTGGTAAAGATATTAGTAGTAGAATAAAATATAACGGTATAGATCATTTTGCCATGGTATATGACAAAATAAGGATAATAGTATCACATGCATGTGGGTGATAGAGAACCTCTTTTTTTAAGGAACTTATTGTAGAATATATGAGAATTAATAGTGATAATAAATATAAATTTAAATGCAGCACCAAGATTGAATATGAATAGTATAAAAAATCATGTGGAAAACTAATGTTCACCAAAAAAAAATCACATTTTTATTAGTGTTTAATAATAAGATTAGTGATCTAAGTAAATTAAGGATTTAAAGGATGTATTCAATTTTTTTTATTAATTACCTTATAAAAATAATCATATAATTAGTGCAAAACAATGCATTTGCATGGTGTGGGCTTACACAATATTCTATAGAGTTTTTAATAAAGAGAATAGGGTTCTTTCTGCTATTTTGGATTTATGATTGAGAATAACTTTTTTTGAGTCTCATCGCAAGTTGGTAGTCCCTGGTTTTGGTGTCCTTTTTTCATGTAGAAAACCTATATTTTGAGGAACCTTAGACGGGTCTAAAGTCGTGGTTTGGTTGTTTTTGTGGTTGTGGTTTTCTTGTGTCTGTCTCTCGTGTTTGGGCCCTTGTTGGTGTTTTGGATTTTGTGGGGTCACGTTACTTGTTTGGTTGCCATATGATTTGGTCATCGACCTGGTTTTTTTCTGGGTTGAGTGATGTATTCTCTCTGTTTTCCTGCTTGTTTTGCGTCTCAATTGTGGTGTGCTGGTCTTCTTTTCTGTGTGGATCACTTGGCGATTAGTCGTGGGTGTGTGTAACTCTTGTGTGGGGGTTGGAACTGGGGCTATGATTGCCCAAGAGAGCCAGGGAAAGGAGGTCTTTTTGTGGGGTTTGTTTTGTGTAAAAGTTAGTATCCTGGAGTGTCTTCTTGGTCGCTTGTTACACTCTTTCTGCTGTTTTTCTGCTCTTGACCAAAAGTGTTCAAGGTGCAGCGTCTAAATTTTAGGAACTTAGACATTGCACTATTTTTAAAGACGAGTGTTGTTATTGTATGATTTACATGCCTTTCTACCTCTCCTCTTCCCTCTTTCGTCAGAGGTTCTTAGGTGTCTTTGGTCCATAGTTGTATAAGAAGGCTTGCCTATTTGGTCCGTGGGTTGTGGGCTTCTACTGTTTGATCATATATTTCTTTAGGTTCTGATGGGGTGTTCTCGGTGTGTGGTTTTATTAAGTGTATGCTGTTTCTGTTAATGTTGAGCAATCTAATTACTGAGGGTGTGTGGTGGTTGTGTGGTGGGGGGGGGTGGGGGGGGGGGGGGTACTGGTGTCAGATATGTGATGGTGTAGGTGAGGATCATGTATGTCAGTGAAAGTCTGGAGTGGGTCGCGTATAAGATACTGATAATCCTGAGGAGAGTGATTGAATGTTTTTGAAGTTGGGCGTGTCCGAGTAGTGTATAGTCTCACGATGGGGTTCTTTTTTTGGTTTGGTTGTTGGGAGGTGATTTCATGGTTGGGAGTGCGCTGAAGTTGTGGTTACGCATCGATACAATCGCAAGGGTCCTGTAGAGGAAATAACACATGTTCACGCTTGACAATGATGGCCCTTGGTATGCACAAAGAGTGGTGTGCAAGGGTGTAGGGGAAGTGAAAGCCAGTCTAATTTGTTATGAAATGTGTGGTCCAAAAGGGCGAGAGAAGAAGAGAGAGTGAGAGAGGAGAAGGTTTTGAAGCTTTCTTTGTGACTGATAACCACTTGGTGACTGAGTAGTGTGTGTCGGTACTCGGGTGTGTGGAGAGGGAGTTGTTCTTGTGGTTGGATTTTTTGTGGCGTTGGGGTCTCTCTCTAAATAATCGTCTTTTTTTTTGTTTTTTTGAGTTAGGAGTAGAGCTAGGTAGAGATGGTGGTTGTGTTTTTCTGGGAGAGTTGTTTGAGCTGTGTGCTCAGGCGAGATGTCTCAGAGGATAGTAACATCTACCGTGGGTGTGGCTACTAAAAAAGGATAGAACTTTCTAAGACGTCAATAGTGGGGTATGAGAGCTGAAGTAGGGGAGGCCAAGGTGAGGTGTGGAGGTGTTCATGTATCATTGAAAGTTGAGATACTTGAAAAGGGAAATAGAGAGAAAAAAGAAAAAAATTACGAGAGACGAGATAAGGAGTGAGAAAAGAATAAATAAAAGAAAAAAAGAAAAATAAAAAGAAATAGTAAAAGGGAAAAAGAAGAAAAGGGAATAAAGAATGCACGGTAGGAGAGGAGATAAAATAGTATGGGAGGGGGGGTGAGGGGGGATGGGAGAGGGCCTGGGGGAGACCCAGAACCCGCTCAGAAGGGCGCGGCCGTGCAACAGCGCGTCCGCACGGCACGGGGGAGAACGAAAAAAGGAAGGGGGAACTCCGGCCGCGAAACAAGGCCAACAATCATGCTGCGCGCGGGAAACCAGAAACACGAGGAAGGGCACAATTCAGGAAAGGCAGCCATAAAAGGAAAACAAAAACAAGAGTTGGGCCTGAGGGCCTCAAGCGGAAAAACCTGATGAAGAAAGAGCAGGGGGCCGGAAAGAGACCCGGCGGAGAAATAAGAGGGGAGCAAACATGAATAGCCTTGAAGCAGTTCATTGGGAGGGACTATTTTTTTGGGGAGTTGACAAATCGCGCATTTTTTCCGTACGTGTGGGTGAAGGTGGACATTGATGTTGCAAACTGTGACGTAAGATGTTCGGTATCGCCGGCAACAGGTGGGTTTCGTCGCATCACAAACCGCGAACTAACGCAGGTAACAGGTGTGTCACACTCAATACCGTGCTCTGACCCCTGTCACGTAAAGTGCACGCACAAGGGGTGGAGCGTTCAGTAGGTTGGTGATGCGTGCCACAAATCTCTGTCACGCTCTACAACCTCGATCATCTAGTCACTTGATAACAAAATATTTCTGTTCACTGGGCAACCACTCGCTGTCACGGTGTCTACTTTCCTCACACTCTCCTCCACACTCCTGTTGGCAATGTCAACAACTCGCCCTTCGCGCAGCACAAAAGCCCTCTGTCGTGCTCAACAAACTCTATGCACGCAATTGTAGCTCCCGCCTGTCCTGGTCGTGCTGTTACTACGGTACTTGATAATACATATCCCTCAGTGGTTGTGAGCTCGTAGGGTGTACCGGGTGAATTCGAGGATTATATAGGGGATAGTTTTTAGGGTAGGTGTGTTGACTAAAAAAATTAAACTATAATTTTTAGGAGGCGAACAGTCACTAACGCTCGCTAGAAAATTCCTTTTTTAATTTTTCAAAATGAATATTCTCATATATTACAAATATTTACCACTAAAAGTAGGTCACTGTAGGAAGGGTGACTCGTTCTAAACAAAATCTAAGTTGTTTGGGTTGTTTGAGAAGGGAAGGGTAATGGACCAAATAATTCGAAGTGCGTCTGCAAAACATTACATTTCTGTTTTTCTAGTTTCTTCGCCATGACTCTCTATAAACTCCAGTCTAGATTTTCAAATTTATACCAATTTGTAAGGGGTAAAAATTGGCTAACATAGTTTTGGAAAGTTTTTAAAAATGTGTAAATATGAGAAATACATAATCGAACTGATAATTCCTCAACAGCTAAAGTATAGTCAGAATGAGTTGGTAGGGACAGGGACTGATATAACTTAGATAGGATAGTAATGCGTCGTTACGTCAGTCGTAGGTTAATTTTTTGGGAACCGAGTTAAAATCTATTTCCTATGTTCTTAATAGTCTCCACGACCTATACATGTTGTTACCCAGATACCTGAATTATTGGTCATGGTTGTGACGGCCTTGTTAACTTAAATTAAGATATAAACCCTATCCATGGTGGGATACCTTATAAATTCAAATATGGGTTGTTGGCAATCCATGTGCACTGGTGCTGTTGGAACTCTACTTTGAAGAGTGCCTCAACCACAATCAGATCTCCACCTAGATGTGATACATGAATGAAATTAATATAAATAATGGTTTTGGGATTTGACTTTTTTAAAATTATTAATTGATTTTGTCTCTTTAGAAATACTTGGGGAAGGGATTGCGTCATCATTTCTTACAAAACTATAAATAACTTCTTGACCTAGTATTATTCCTTTAAACGTAGTGATCTGGGGGCATTCATAATGAATTACTTATATTTTGACAATGTTGGGATTTTCGTTTCATTTAATTATTTTAATAAGAAGAGAGTATTTGTGTAAGTTCGTACCTTTAAACCTTAAATTACATAATAAGTAATAAACAAAACAAGCAACCTTCTGTTGTAACTGAAAGAAACCTCAGGATTCTCTGACTATACGAGCGGTGTTGAGTTTAGTCTGCAAACCTATTAATTTGATTCATTTGTAAGATTTTGTTTATTTGTTGGATTCTCTAAAGTAGCTTAAGTGGATATAGATCAAGCTATGAGCATGAAGATGGCATATTTGATAATGATTTTGTAGATAATGGTATGAATGTATGCTTGATGTCACCAATCAATCACTCATCAAGCAAGTAAAACTCTCAAAGGATTTTTTGGTTCTAATTTTGTGAGGAAATACCATTGATTTATAGTTATAAAGGTGAATCCTCACTCTGATATATTTGTTGATTTGGAGAGAACTAACACACAATGATTATTTAGTTGTTTTTCCCAGATTGTGAAAGAGTTGAACTGTTGTTTTCTAATTGCATAGGAATAGAGTCTTATTGAGTTGCAAGGGGTTGCACTGTTTTTGAACTATTAATTCCATATAATTTATTTTTTCCCCCAAAAGTTAATGTGAAATTCTTTAATTTTAGAATTAGTGAAACTAATTTTAGATTGGCAATGACTTAGGAGATATCTTCAATTAACTCACATGCCGGCTGCGTTAATTTTCAAAAACATATCTTTTGAATTCAATAATTATTTTTAGCTTTTAGTCATGAATTTATCAACTTGAGTTGAAGAAGTAAAGATATGATGTAGGAATATTTGTAATATTATTCTAATATTAAGTGGACATGTTTGGTGATCTAGGTTAAACTTAATCTTGATAGCAAAATTAGCTAATGGTTGATAGGGTCATGAAAATTAATTAAAATTCATTCAGATAATGGTGAACATGTTGTCTTGAAAGTATATTTTGAACTGTTCCAGTTTTAGTGGTTATTGGACGTGTATATCTACATGTATCCCCGCTTTAATTGTTATATGAGTAATTCACTTTAAAGATAGTAGATTGTGGTGACCATAAGCAATAATAATGAAGAAGTTGATGACTACTGATGTTTCCCTATGAAGTTTTGAATTCCACAGGATTGAGATGCTATGATTTTCCCATTGTGAAGATTTGGATGCGCCCAAGTGACTATTGGATTTGCTAAGTATTTCCCCCTCAATCAGATGGGTTACACGGAAAGTATGGGGGGATAAACACTTGAAGAAAATAGAATATTTATTTCAAAGGTGTAGAAGGATTGGGTCTTGAGTGAATGATAATGTTAGGAAAATGATGAGAAATTATGATATGATTTTTTGTGTTTTGAATGAGCTACCAAATATTTTAATGGTGATTATGAGGATCATTTCTCCTAGCTTGATCTTCCATTCATTTTTTTGTATTTTGGAGCACCTGATTGGATCTTGCACAATAGCATTTAGAACGGCATGAATTATTAAAAAACCATATGAGAAACCTATACCCAAAAAACCATTCATATTGTGTATTTTGGGAGCAACCTGAAGTGTGATATTGCACAATAGCGGGTTTAGCACCATGATATAAAACCTGATGAGAAACCCGTAATGCCCCCCATTGGGTAAAACATACACACCATAAAAAAATTATAACAAAACTAATATACAAACTGTAATTACTATACACCAGTTCTATAAGAAACTAGGGATGTTAATGAAATTCCTTATAATTGTATCAAAGAAAGATAAAATTGCAAAGCCAAACCCATTAGACATAGTAATATGGATTACAACACACGTAATATCTGAAACTTAGATCTAACACATACTTGATTGGTAAAAAATGAAGACAAAAATCAAATAAACCCAATATATACGTAATTGTTTACAACCATTCTTTGAATAAGTCAGATGCTTACAAATACTGTATATGTCTAAAAAAACAAATTTTTTTTGACACAAACCCAATATACTAATAATTGAACATAACACAGTTTAGGAATAACCAAAAAAACCAAA